>CM051663.1:118100347-118284380 GCA_028020825.1 Podargus strigoides | reverse complement strand
CTTCTTAACTTTTTGGGGGCTCTTCTTTGCTATCCCCGCTTTCTTAGGCTTCTTGCCAGCGCTGGCAGGCTTCTTGGCTGCCGGCTTCTTCGGTTTCGCCACTGCTGCCCGCTTCTTAGGAGCTTTTTCTTTCAATTCGCCTGGCTTCTTACTCAGGTGGAAAGAACCACAGGCGCCAGTGCCCTTGGCCTGCACCAGGGTACCTCTGCTAACAAGAGTCTTGAGCCCCAATTTAATACGACTGTTGTTCTACTCCACACCGTGGCCGCCGGCAGCCAGCACCTTCTTGAGAGCGGCAAGGGAGAGCCCCTTGCGCTCCCTGGAGGCGCACACAGCCTTGGTAATCAGCTCGGTGACGCTAGGACCAGCGAGCTTGCGGTCTTTGGAGCCGCCCGGCCCCTTCTTCGGCTTCTCGGGAACTGCTTCAGCCACAGGCGCCGCAACGGCACTTTCAAGCGCTACCTCACAGCAGCTGCAACCGGAGCAACCTCCGCCATCACTCCGCGCTCGCGGTTCAACAATAGGGGCGACTCCCGTAGTTCTAGCAGCGCTGCAGGCGCTGATTGGCTCGGCTTGTGTTTCCTCGTTCGCAAAAAAGTGTGGTTTTCGTAAAAAGAAAGTCACCACAGCACCTCGTTTCTTAGCATTTTTTCTGGGGACAGTACATATTTTTGTCTTGCGGCGTGTGGTTTAGCTAAGAGTTAAAATAAATTTCAGGCAAGCAAATAATCCCGGAGATTGGGGACTGCACGCAGAGCCGAACACTCAGATTTTTAATTTTTCTTTTGAATTAATACTTTGCTTCTAACAGCAGTGCCACAGTGAGAGCAGATTCATGTTCCTGAGACGGTTTTTCATCAAGGTGGTTAAAAATGGAGGTAATTTGGAGACATTTACTTGGCGTAAATGAGCTTTGAAAAGAAGCAAGTAACACAAGAGTTATCACTCAGCTCTGTCTGCGTTATGAATTATTTCCCCCAACACGGCTTACTCTCTTAAAAATAATGAAACCTTTCGACACACTGCCCTATTTACCTCTACTCAGAGCTAATAAAAAGAAAAAGGAAGATGGTTTTCCCCAGAAACGTTAATGTGTAAAACAGCTCCCTTAGATCAGCAGGTATCTTTAACATGTCTTAAGAACATACAGAAGTTCTTTCACTGTTTCCTTCAGTTTTCTGCCTCCTTGTATTGAAATTTGGATGTACTATTTTCCCTTTTGTTCCTCCAAAATATTATTTTGATTAAGCACAACAGGTAAACACATTCATTTGCATGTTCTTATTTTAAGTTAGAGTTTATTTTTGTTTTTACACTTACACTGTACTACAGACATTTTGTCAGCTAGAATCAGCAGTTGTGCAAAAAAAAAGATCCAATCTGTGTGTGTATGTTTTCTCTATGAAAAACAAAGGTAAAGCTGCAGGTATTTCTCTAAGAAGATTACATGAGTAAAGCGGCTTAATCAATTATTTCCTCAGAACTGCTGAGATAAACTAGAGCACAGCTTCTTCCTACACGAGTTTTGTGATTTGGAATACACTGAAATACAGAAAAAGATTTTTTCTTGGAATGAGTTGGTGTCCCGGTTTGAAAGACAGGTGTCTGCTAAGGAAGGCAGGAGCCCCCCTTGGAACAGAAAAATACAACCCCCTCCCCTCCGAATTGTTATAGAATTGAAATTAAGGGGCTTTCAGGCAAAGATATGAGGAAATGGGAATAACAGTTTTTACTAATGTATACAACAAAACTATAATACAAAGGAACTGGTTACAGGCCCGACAGAGTCAGGGATACAACCTGGCCCCCTGCCGGGCAGGGTGCTGGTACCAGTCCGATCCAGTGGCAGCTGCAGTTCTCTCCGAAATGGTCCTGTTAAAGCGGCGGTCCGTAGGAAAAGAAAACAAAGTCTGAGCAATCCGATTTCGGTGGCAGCTACAGTTCTCTTTTAAATGATCCCGTTGAAGCGGTGATCTTGTAGAAAAGAAAAGTGGTCCTCCTCCGCAAATCCGGCGGCGGTGCAGTCCTTGTCCTCTGGGATCCCAGCGGGTAAGGCCCCAAGCGCTGCTCCAACCCGCCAAACTATCTCCGGCGGGAATGCTTGGCTCCACCCCTCCCCCCCCTGGCCGGAGCATCTCACAAAGGGATGGTGAGTCCTGGGGCAAGGCCCTGATGGGCGCATTAACAGAAAGAATAGTCCCGGGGGAGGGGGCAAGGAACACCGGCGCCAGGCCTCAACGGCTCATGGTAATAGAATACATTGCAACCCAGGACAGTTGGACAGAAGAGTGTCATGTACAAAAATGTGTAGCACAGTGTGGAAAAGAATAGACCTTGGTGATTATTACATATGATTGAAAATGCAGTCATTTGCCTTCTTTCACATTTTCTTTTGACAATGTAATCCATCTTGTGGAGTTTTGGTGATGAGGGGGTCAGTTTTATGAGCTTCTCTATGGTGCTGGTTTACCATGACTGGGGTGCCTCTAAATTGTGAGAAACTGCAAAGCAATGTGGTAGCATTTCAGGGGGACTTTTGTCCAGAGAAGACAAAAGCCATAATAGCATCATATGTGTGCGTACAAAACCAGAACATGTTAGGAAAGACACATACCCTGTAGAAAATATTTCGGGGGGTTAGTTCTGTAGCACACATATTTCCTTCAAATTCTGTATCTTATTCCCTCCTATTCACTCTTATCAGAGTCAGTGCAATGATAGCTTTATCTCTAAATTGTTTTGATCCTCTGCAAACATATTTTCCTAGGTTTAGGCTAGGCCTCTACCCTTCTTTCAAACACCTGGTATGGCAGCACAGTCCTGGAGCAGTTAATATGCTTTCCTAAAAGCTCATTTTTCTGGTCCTCCAAAATTTTGACTACATATCTGGACTTTCTCGTATTTTTATTTCCAGCCATAGACAGTTAGTTTTAGGCTCAGCAAAGGAAGAAATGCAAAGAGATCTTGCAAATGTTATCAGGTGGAGGAGAGGAAGGAGGAGATAATTTGTAAGTGCCCTTTAATTAACTTAATAGGTAACCTTATTAAAAAAATCATTACTTATTTGAAATATTATCTTCAAGAAAAAATATCTTAACCTGTTTTTTCCTGATATGAAGCTTTGTATAATGGTGTACTCAGTAAAAGACAGAATGACTTCTGCCTCCTATTTTTCCCTGGGAAAAAAAAAAGTAATCAAGCAAACAGAACATTTATTAAAATACAAAAGGTAGAAAGTGCCGCTCACAGTGGACGGGGGTGCTGGGACATGATGGAAATTTTTCAGCACTTCAGTCAGAAATGCAAGAACTCATTTTTCTCCTACTCAGGTATTGGATAAATGCTTTCATGAAGGTCCTTCTTTTGAGTCTGTGTGACTTGGTGCCCTGAAGAATCACAAAATGGGTTTGGTTGGAAGGGACCTTTAGAGATTACCTAGACCAACCCCTTTGTCGTGGGCAGGGACATCTTCCACTAGACCAGGCTGCTCAAAGACTCGTCCAACCTGACCTTGAAAACTTCCACTGACAGGGCAGCAACAACTTCTCTGGGCAACCCATTCCAGTGTGTCCTATCACCTTCATCATGAAGAATTCCTTCCTGAAAACCAACCTGAATCTACCCTCTTTCAGTTTAAAACCATTGCCCCTTGCCCTGTCACTACAGGACTTGGTGAAAAGTCTTTCTGTCTTTCTTCTAAGTACCCTTCAGATATTGAAAGGCCACAATAAGGTCTTGCCACAGCCTTCTCTTCTCCAGGCTGAACAACTTCAGCTCTCTCAGATTTTCTTTGTGGGAAAGTTATTCCATCTCTGATCATTTTTATAGCCCTCCTCTGGACCTGCTCTAACAGGTCCATGTCTGTCTTGTACTGGAGACCCCAGAGCTGGATGCAGTACTCCAGGTCAGGTTTCATGAAAGTGGAGCAGAGGAAGAGAATCACCTCCCCTGCCCTCCTGGCCACACTTCTTTTGACGCAGCCCAGGATATGGTTGGCTTTCTGGATTGCAAGCACACATTGACAGCTCATGTCAAATTTTTCATCCACCAGTAACCCCGCATCCTTCTCTTCAGGGCTGCTCACAATCAGTTCATCCCCTAATCTGTACTGATATTTGGGATGTCCCTGACCCACATGCAGAACCTTGCACTTGGCCGTGTTGAACTTCATGAGGTTCACATGTGTCCACTCCTCAAGCCTGTCAAGGTCCCTCTGGATGACATCCCTTCCCTCCAGCATGTCATCCACACTACTCAGCTTGACATCATCCACCGACTTGCTGAGGCTGCACTCAATCCCACTATCTGTGTCATTGATGAAGGTAATATACAATATCGGTCCCAGCACAGACCCGTGATGGATAACAGTCATTCTTAGTTTCCATTTGGGCATTGAGCCATTGACTATAATTCTTTGGAAGTCACCCCCAGCCAATTCCTTATCCAACAGGCCATCCGTCAAATCCATACGTCTCATCTATCATGTCCCTGTCTTCCATAAGCTTTGACATAACTTACAGCAGGATCTGCTCTGTGGACTTACCAGGCACTGAAGTGAGGCTGACTGGATGGCAGTTCCCAGTGTTCTCCTTTTTACCTATTCCCTATCATAAAGGAATATCATACCATTATTTAAAATGGGTGTGGTATTCCCTTTTCTCCGATCGCTGTGGATTTCACCTGTCTGCCATGACTTTTCAAATATTATGGAGAGTGTCTTGTCAGCTACATCCGCCAGTTCCCTCAGAGGCTTGGCGACTACATCTGCCAATTTCCTCAGGACCCTGGGATGGTCCTAGAACTTGTATATGTTCATTTTCATCAGATGGTCTTGAAGCCAATCTTTCCTACAATAGGAAAGACTTTGTTCCACCAGCCGCTGCCTTGAGATTGAGGGACTTGAGATATGTGGGAAGAGAAATTGCTGGTGAAAATCAGCCAAAACAATTGTTGAGTACCTTAGCCTTCCCCATTTCTGTTGTCACTAGATCTTCTTGTTCATTGGCAGGTACATTTTCTGTAGTCTTCCTTTTCTGATCAACACGCCTGCAGAAGCCCCTATTATTATTCTTCGCATCCCTTGCCAAATTCAGCACCAGATGTGCCTTAGCTTTCCTGATGCCATCCCTAAACACTTGGACAGCATCCCTATATTTCTCTCTGGGTGCATGTCCCTGCTTCCACTGCCTGTGCATTTCCACTTCGGTTCAACCAAAACTTAGCCGTCTTGGTCTCCTTGTCTTCCTAGCTTGCTTTCTTACAAAAGGGAATCAAGAGCATAACTGCCAGCTCTGTTCTGCTCCTTTACCCGTGAGGGCAGTTTCCCAGGGGTTCCCCTCCGCTACTTTGTTAGAACATATGAAAATTTGCTCTACTAAAATTCAGAGTCTTGACTTTTCATTTTGCCTAGCCCATATTCCTCAAGTCCACAATGGGTCTGGGCCCAGGCTGCAGCCCAGACTGCCACCAATCTTGACCTATCCAATTAAATCATTTGTGTTGGTGAGCAACAGGTCCAGTAGTGCTTCTCGTCTGGTTGGGCTGTCTTCGAACTGGATTAAAAAATTATCTTCAACATGTTCCAGGAGTCTCTTAGGAGACTTACAGCTTGCTGTGCCACTTTTCCAGCAGATGTCAGGTTGGTTGAAGTCCCCCTGCAGGATCAGAGCCCTCAAGTGTGATGCTGAAGTAAGAAAGCTTTGTCAACATCCTCCCCTTGACTGGGTGGCCTGTAGTAAATACCAGCCATGAGGTTTCTTTTGTTGATTCGGCCTCTAGTTTTCACCCATAAGCTCTCAAGTATTCATCACTGTATTTCAAAGACAACTTTGTGCAATCAATTTTTTTTTTTTTTCATAGTGGACACTATTTCCCTCTGCCACTCCCCCCAGCCCCCTTTCTTGTCTGTCCCTTCTGAAGAGTTTATAGCCATCAATTGCAGCACTCCAGTCTTGTGATTCATCCCAACAAGCAAACTATGACTATGCTGGAGTTTTACTGACTGTTCAGGAGGATATATGGAGGCATCCATCTCACACATGCAGCTGAGGAGGCAGGACTGCAGCATCTGTATGCGTACTTCAAACAGGGTGATGATCAAGGTCATACATTGGGCCTATAGCTGCAAAGACCCATTAACACATTTTTCCCCTTGGGTTGCCTGGGGCTCCAAAGCGTCTTCTATATTTTCTCAAGCAAGTAGCCCTCCCTTCCTGATGCCTGTGCTGCTGAGCATTCATACTTCATGTTTGTGATCCAGTTAAATTCATTCTGGCCTATGGGTGCTCCAGGTACATAGAAAACCATAAAAGAATTCACGGAGTCACTCAAGGCAGTTCAAATCTACCCTTGATATAATTGCAGACTTTGGATGATCTGGGAGATACCTTTTGTCTGTGAACAATGGGATTTATTTAAAAATTGATTTATCATGATGTTCTAATTCATAATACATTTTTGCATGAGTAAGAAAACTTCATGTCTCTATAAGGAAGGGGTTATGACTGCATGCTGTTCAGTCTGCAGCAAAGGACTCTTCCCCATGATAAAAGATTTTTGCGTTCATATAGATTTTAAATCTCCAGATGGATCAATAATTTATTGAAATAAGAAGTCCATGACCGGAGGTATGGCAGGCATTAGGCAGAAAATATAGTTATTACGAGGAAAGCTATAGATACAGTGTTCTTTGTTTTTCTTAAAATTATCTCCTTGAAAGCATATTCAGAATTTTTTTTGAGTATCATTTTTGTTCAAAGCAAGAGAGAAATAGGTCTTTGATCATTCCAGGCTGCATAATTCTCGATAACTTCCAAGCTCAGTTAAGGAATAACTCCAATAATCAGTTCAGATGAAGCAATAAAGCAATCAGTCAAATTATAAAGTTTTCTTGTTTCATATTTTATGTTTCAATGTGACATAAATATAATATGTAAGAAAACGTTACTGCGCTGAACGAATTTATAGGTGCACATTATTGGTTTAATAAAAAGCCTAATTTTGCCATTTTCCTGCGGGATGCTGCCAATTCTTACTTGGGCATACAGGCACTTGAGGCAGTTGGTCAATGTGGTTCAGCTTTGATTCACAGGTTCCCTGGAATGTCTGTCTTTCCTCAGGTTATCATACATTTGTATCACTAGGCCGCCTCTGCCACTAGCTCTCTCCTTTGTCCATCTCTTTATTGCCTGACTGTACACACACAGTTGAAGCAAGATAGGGAGGGTGCTATTCTCTGTTCAGCTGGACAAAGAAATGGTCTGTCTTCTTCGGTGCTTAAGAATATCCAGCGCAAGCTTCTCCTATCTACCTAGGCTGACCATAGTGATGTTCAGCACATTCCTTGGCTGAGCTGACACAGCTCAAAAACCACAATTCAACGTCGCAAATCAGGAATCAGGATGTCTGACGAGGCAGGGAAGAAGTGGATGCTACATGTTCTGTAATGACAGGCCTTGCTTGCATGCTCTAAGAGAAGGAGTGGAAATGGGAATGGGAGACTCCTGGTATGTAGCAACTTCCTAGGAACAAGGGGAATAACAATCAGAAGGCACCTTCAGATGGGTGAGGTGGGTAGGAAGAAGGACAGAAGAATGAAAGAGGAAGGACAGATAGAACAGACTGATGGCCACTGTTATTGGCACCTACTTTGCAGCCAATATTCATAGAAGTAGATGCAATATTGAACTGTGTCACTCCAACTCAGCAATAGGTCATCTTCATGCAAATCAAGGGGAGCCTGCCCTGATACTATCCCAGCATCAGGTATTTGAGAAGGTGATGGCATGTCAAGCTAGAAAAAGTGATCTGTGCAGGATCAACAGTGAAGGCTGATGTCTCAGGAACTACTTGGAAGTGGCTGAATTTCAATCCTCATATGCCTGCTACCATCACTAACACACTAGATGGGGACAGATGTATAAGTGGTGGCTATTTGAGCAGGGAGAAGATTCTATATTAAGTCTAATTTATCTTCAGTAAATACATTCCTATATGGACAAACAAATTCAACAAAGTTCAAGGGGAGCAGCAGGAGACGGTTACCCTTCAAGGGCAGGTCAGCTGGGAGACAAGGGGAACAGTGAGGAAGACAGGGCCATGCTGTGACCGCCGAGGACACAGCCCTGCAGAACCTGCACAGGGCGAGCGGGGCAGGGATGGTGGCAGTGATCAGGGCCAGCCACAGCCCTTGCCACATCACTAGGCAAGTCCACGGGGATGAGGCTGGGACAAGGTCGAGTCAGGAAAGTGCAGCCAGTGGAGTCAGAGATGCACAGGCACAGCACGCAAGGTCAAACCAGAGCATAAATGCAACCCCAAAGCCAAGAGCTTAAAACCAATTGGTGGAGGGCAAGATCTTGAGAAATTCTCAAACAAGACACCTTTAAGTCTGGCAGAGTGAAAGGGAGAAAGAAGGTCCTAGCAACAAGCAGCATGTTTTCCTCATGGGAACAGAGTTCGATTGGATGCAGAAATACAAGTACAACTGCAATAAAATAGGTCTGTAAACAGTTGATACGATGAATAAAGTATTTTTACTCTGCATTGCTGGCCCAGGGTCGGATTTTCCATCGCGTGGAACTAGCGCCCAGAACTCCCCTTCCACACGTCAGCCTGTGTTCAGAAAATCAGTTCTTCCACAAAATCTAAACGCACAAAGAAAGTTAGGAGGCTGGCCGAGTATCTCTGTGGGCTCTGCCTGCAGGAAAGACAGTGCTTTGCAAGAACAAAAGGGTGCTAAAACCCGTCTTCAAATGTGCAAATTTTTTTTTTGGTCTCAGATACGTTCCCATTTCCTTTGATATAGGGTTGGCAGATCCACCCTGAGCAATCAATGAGTCCAGTTTACTCGTTTTAAGCTCTCCAAGCAATTTTGTTTGTGTCTAGAAAGACATCAGACTTACCTTTGTGGCTCCTATGGTTTTTTTTCCTTACACTTGTGGCTGCTGAGCAAAGTTTGATAACCACCTCTCAAAGGAAAACTGATTTAAACTGGCTGGGATTTTTTTTTTTTTTTTTTTTTTCTTCCAAAGGGCACAGATCGCATGCAAGCGAAAGTATTAAGTTGTTTTGGTAAAATATCTGTTTATATCGGTGACGGCTGTCACCCTTTTGAAGAGAGAAGGCACTTCATCCCATTCCTGAGAAGAGAAACTTTATCCCACCTCCGGGTGCAGCTGCTAGGAAGATTAGCATCTCTGGGACGCGGTGGGGAGTGTGCGCAATGGGATTAAACCCTTAAACCCGACACACACCGCTCCGCTCCTCCCTTACAAACACATCGTGCCGCTCCCTGAAGACACTCCCATCGCTCTGCGCGGGCTGACTACATGTCACTCGGCACCCTACGACGTACCAATCGTCCTGTGCCCCACGAAAAACACATCCCTCTACTCCCACGACACACATGGCTGTGCGGCAACACACATCGCTCTGCTCCCCACGACAACACACCGTCCTGCGCTCCCAGGACACACAAAACCAGTCGGCGCCCCGCAGCACACACATCGACCTGTGTATGACACAGCCATCACTCTTGCTTTTCGTGCTCCCCGAAAGATATCACTAAGCCTGTCACCAAGTACACTAGCTCCAAATAAACTGCCTCTGCCCCTCCCCGCCATGCCAGAACTCGACCCAAAGGCTCTTTTAAAAGCCACCAATTCTTTCATTTGAAGAGTTTTGCCACTGATGTTTTCCCACAGTTATTTAACTTCTCTCACTCTCCTAAGTCTTGCGTGCATAGTATCCTTCAGGACCAGTTTTTCATCGGTTATTGCAGTTTCCCCTGTGTCTCCGAGTTTGAGGGCTTAACCCGATGCTGTAAAATTCAAAATAACAGTAACTCCGGAAACGCCCATCAGGGGGCAGCAGAAAATAAGAAATCGGAGTCACTGGTGCTTGATTATACCTTATCTTTGAATGTTAATCCCTTCTGAAATAATTAAAAATCTTGTATTAGGAAACTTAGAATAAAGCAATACTAGGAAACAGCTTAATTACTCCTTTAAGGCATACCTTTTAAACACATATTTTACGATAGGGAAGACGAATGAAACAGCAATAATTTTTAAAAAAAATGTTTCCTACTAGTTACTTAAATCCTTGAAGGCCTTTCTAATCTACATTGTCATAAATCTCTGGTATGAGAACAGAGAGAAGGGATGGACCAGAGCTGAAACTGGCCTGAACAGGGGAGAGCAAGCACAGTAACCACTTTTATTTATTCCATTTCAGATGCCAACGACAGGCAGGAATCCGGCAGAATAGGGAAGGTGCCCCACAAACAGCTGGTAATCAAAGCAGCCCAGAAGAACGCACACACAACAGCAGACTTACTAGCAATGGCTGGGTTCGCCACAGCAGAGAAACCCGTTAAGAATCAAGTGTTCAGGCCACAAAAAATAGAGACCAGAAATAGAAGTTGTGATCTTAGCACTAAACACCACGAGTTTTTAGACAGTTGGGACTGAACATTTATTAAGATAACCAGAAATCATGGTATCAGACAAACAAAAAGGAAATAGTGAAATTAAAGCTCTTTTACGGGTGAGGTGGGTGGCTCTTAAAAGAGCCTTTGGGTCGAGAAGGTCTGGCACAGAAGAGGCAGAAGCAGCTTACTTGGAGCTGGTGTACTTGGTGACAGCCTTGGTGCCCTCCGAGACGGCGTGCTTGGCCAGCTCGCCGGGCAGCAGGAGCCGCACGGCCGTCTGGATCTCCCGCGAGGTGATGGTGGAGCGCTTGTTGTAGTGTGCCAGGCGCGAGGCCTCGCCGGCGATGCGCTCGAAGATGTCGTTGACAAAGGAGTTCATGATGCCCATGGCCTTGGATGAGATGCCTGTGTCGGGGTGCACCTGCTTCAGCACCTTGTACACGTAGATGGAGTAGCTCTCCTTGCGGCTCTTCTTCCGCTTCTTGTCGCCCTTCTTCTGCGTCTTGGTCACCGCCTTCTTGGAGCCCTTCTTGGGCGCAGGAGCGGACTTGGCCGGCTCGGGCATCGCAGCAGACCCGTGTGTCTCACTCACCAACAGACAACGCTGGAGAACTAACAAAATAATACAGCCGCCTGTGGGAGCCCACTTTATACGGGCGCGGTGCAAAGCGGCACTTGAGCAGCGTCGCATTGTCATTGGCTGGAAGCGCTACTTAACGTCGTCACGCCGAGCTAAGCTTTGCTATTGGACAACTCTCGATTCGCGTTCCCATTGGCTGTAGAACTAGTGCCTTCTTTGCAGCCTATCAGCGAAGGCGCCGCCGCTCAGGCCGAGCTGTATAAAGTCGCGAGCGCGCATGCAACTGTCAGCCTGCTTGGGTGGGGTTTTACTGCGGGGGAGGTCGTGGTTGGGGTTGGCTGAGTCGGAGCGATGTCGGGCCGCGGGAAGCAGGGCGGGAAGGCGCGGGCTAAGGCCAAGTCGCGCTCGTCGCGGGCCGGGCTGCAGTTCCCCGTGGGTCGCGTGCACCGGCTGCTGCGCAAGGGCAACTACGCGGAGCGGGTGGGCGCCGGCGCCCCGGTGTACCTGGCGGCCGTGCTCGAGTACCTGACGGCCGAGATCCTGGAGCTGGCGGGCAACGCGGCCCGCGACAATAAAAAGACGCGCATCATCCCCCGCCACCTGCAGCTGGCCATCCGTAACGACGAGGAGCTCAACAAGCTGCTGGGCAAGGTGACCATCGCGCAGGGCGGGGTGCTGCCCAACATCCAGGCCGTGCTGCTGCCCAAGAGGGCTGACAGCCCCAAACCGAAAGCCAAGTGAACGTGTATTAAAGGCTAATCAGGAAACAGGCAAAAAAGGCTCTTTTCAGAGTGGCCCACAATGGTCATAAAGGGAGGATTGAGTCGCTCTATGCAGTTTCAGTTTTTCTGGTAAACGTGTTCAAAAACATTTGTTTTTTCTTCAACTGCTTCCCTTAGTTATTGGTGCTGTTTTCTGTTCCTGCTTGCCTAGGTTTTTGTACAGATGCCAAATGTTTCGAACAGTGTGCTGCTCCACTGAGAGATTCAATTTAGTTACTTGTTCGGTTTTCTTTTTTTTTTTAATAATTGTTTCCTTTTATTTTTAATGAAGTGCTTTTATGCTTTGAGACCACCTAGACGCACAGACACACACACACAGACACACATAATCCTGTGGTCCCCGCAGTGACCCTGAACAAATTATTTTGCAATCGGAGGCGTGTTCCCTGCTTTGTCCCAAGTATGGTTTCCATCTTTCTCTGCGTATTAACGGTATTATGTGGGAGAGTCCCACTGGTGTTCCTTGGCACGATTCACTCTGTGAATCGCAGAGCAAAGTTACCATCGTTCTTGGTGAGCTGCCTATGTGGTGTGCCACCACGGTGACGGCTGCTGTGTTACACTGGAATGAGCACTATTGCTTTTGATTTCGTTTTTCTGACACTAGTGCCTGGATCTGCCCCCACTTCTTCATGAAGCTCTTTGAGCTCTCACTTCCGTTTTGGAGAATGTGAACGCTTCTTCGAAGAGTTGCGACTGTTCCAGCAGGGCACAGTATTGCCTTAAAGTTGTTTCTCTTTGGTGCTGTCCAGGTTGCTTTCGGTTTCCTTCTGACTTTAGTGGGGCTCCTTGTTGCTTTTTTAGCCTCACAGTCTCATGCAGGCTCTTGGCCACAAAGACCTCCAGCTGCTTGGTTTTCCTGGGGTTCTTTTTTGCACCCTGTGGAGGTGGTCACTGTCATGGTGATCAGTTTGGTGGCACTGATCATAAAAAAATGCAATAGGAGCATTTTTCAACATGACCACAGCTTTCCTCATCTCTGCACTCCAGTATAGGGAAAAGAGAGATGTGAGCTAGCATACCTGTGTTCATTGAGTTTAGTTTTTCTAAAACTGAGTTGGTAGCAAGTTTACTGACCTACAGGAGCAGAAATCTCCAGTCTATCTGTCTGTGTTTCTTCCACACAATGAAACTGTCATCTGCATATTGGTGATTGTAGCAAAAAATGAAGAAGGGTCCTGTGAAACCCCCTGAGTATGTGTATCCTCTCCATGTTGTGTGAGAGGATTGAAATTCTAGTTTCTAGACTGAAGAAACTTTCAAGAGGACAATATTTTGGCTGTATTTCCCTTAAAAATTAATGCTCTGATATGAACAGTACAAACAGAATAGTATAGAAGATACAGTACTCGTTATTATTTTTGTAGTTATTCCTCTTATTTCCCTGTTGTGGAATGTGTTTAGGCATTTTGTATCTCTGGTTTCAAATCTTCTATCTGGGAAACAAAGCCTCAAAAAGAAATACACGAGGTCTAAACTGTGAAAGTGATTAGTGCAAAATCTGCGTCTTGAAATAACTGTAAAGATGAGGAGAATCTTTAGCAGCAGGTATTCGTTTATTGCGGATCCGGGGACTTGGGATATCGCTCCTCCTAACAAGTCCACCTGGGGTCAGGAGTGTGCTCTTTTTACAGCCTCAAGTGTTACATATTCAAAAGTCTGTATCAGGTGGGAATGAGGATTACATCATTGGGAGGGTCTCAGGGAGGAGATTTACGGTAAATCCTTATAATATTCCACGCCTATTGCTCTGCCCAGTTGCACCTGCGTGGTGCATCCTGGTGGTCGTCCTCGGGGGTCTTCAGGAGGAAGGCTCCGAGTCTTCCTCGCGGTGTCCTTTTCACCTTTGCTTTGCTTTGTCCTTTTCACGTTTGCTTTGCTTCACCTTTGCACATCCAGACCAGTCTGTTCTGGTCCCTGGGACACCTTGATTAGCGTTGTGATTCTTATGAGTCCCTCCTTCCTGACAGAGTATTGTCCTTGGGCCTGTTAGCCAACACTCTGATCACCCAGGTCTGCCTGCTCCATCCCCCAAGGGCAAGCCTCTGAGTTTTTCCCTTATCCTACTAAGCATTCCTGTTTGGCAGCTCTAAACTATTATATTAGCCTCTTTCTGCTGGCTATATATATTTCCTATCGCAAAGGTACACAATTGCTTAAGTTAGTATTTTTCCATAATCATAGGGCCATAAGGCCTCAAATATATATTGTACAGCCAGACGCTTTTGTGAAGATGCTTCACAGATGTGGTTTACAAAATCTAGGGTAAGTGGGAGGATTGGTTTTGAAAACATATATATTTCTTAACAAGGTGAGTGTGAACACCTACAGTCTTACACAAGTGGCACAGACGGATTCTCAGTTATTTCTTTAGCATTATCTCGGTTTTGCAACTGCAGAATGGGAGAGGAAGGTGAAAAAGCCTGTGATCAACAGACAAAGAGAAATCTACATCCTCGAGCCCGTGTGAATGGGACCATTTAGCAGCTCTGACGAGCCGGCGCTCCGGGCGGCCAGTTCAAAGGCACCGCAGCTTTCCGCGCTCCTCCTCCCCCACACCTCCTCCTCCCCCGGGTCCCGCTCCCGGACCACTCCCGCGTGGGTCAGCCGCTGGTGGGGCAGTAGCCCCTGAGCATCCCTCTTCACTCATCACGCTTGAGGGAAGGGGGACGTGCGCTGTTTCGGACAGCGGACCGCACAATAGCGCACGGACTGAAGAGCTGACTGTCCATTGAAACGAATTAATTACATAGGAATTTGTTGCTTTCTTCGTGGTGCGTTTTATTGAGCGTGGGACGCAGGAAAATAACCAAAACCACCCAAAAGGCTTTTAATATCTACTCAGCAGTATAGGCTTTGCCTTGTGATTAAATCCCACAAGTTTAATTTGAGTACCTTAGCGGAGGAGAGCTCAGGCTGAAGCTGAATTATCCCATCGCTGCATAAATGCACTGGGTGGTGTTTATTGTCGGTGCCATTTCTTGCTGAGAAATAGTCTTTAATGCAAATGTTCTCAGGTGGAAAATACTGTAAAAATGAAAAAGGAGTAAAAGACTTATTTGCCTTCGTGGTGTTATGAAAAGGGTTAATGGCTTTGATTGTCTTTATCAACGTTTTAGAAACGCTCATTGTTTGATTTTTATCCCGTCAATAAATGCACAATTAGAAGTTGCTATTAAAAGTTTGAAGTACAGCACATACACATCCCATGCCAGTCTGCGTGACATTTAAGTATAGCTTAACGCTGAAACTCCTGGAGTTGAATGTGGCTTACACCCATGTGGCCATTTCATTTCTCTGGCAGGATTTCTATCAGCTCTTTCAAAAGGCCAAGTTTAACAGCCCCTGCCTGTAGGCAGTGCGACCGATTCAGACAGATTGTCTGGGCTTCCTGAGCCTGCTGAGCCCAGGCACCTGGGTTTGTCCGTGATGTGGTCAGTCTGGCCTGCTGGTGCTTGCAGCAGGAAGAGGCAGCCCTACTTAAAGACTTATTTCAATGTGTAGAAAGATTGGGACTATGTATTTCTGTTCTCTTTTCTAAATGGGATGATCAGAAGCTACTCTTGCTGTGTCCCAAGTGCAAGAAGGCAAAGGACTTTATTGTGTGGAGTGTTCAGATTGTTTAATGTTGCACTTGCTGCTACTTGATAAAACAGGAAAAGGGGATGCATACAAGAGATGTATGCATTTCTTCATAGGTCTGATGCTGCACAAAAGTAGTGCAGAAGCCTTTACTCTATCTGAAGTCCAAATTTTAGTTGTAGCTCTCTATGTGTGCCCTCTTCTTATTTGAGGAATTATTTCTTCCATTTTCCTATGAACCTTTCAAATACAAAATCTACATGCAATGCAAGTAGGACTATGTGTACAAAAAGCTTGTGGATTTTTCTGGTGATGAAAATGCCAAGCTGTCCTCCACACTCAAACTACTTATTTTCTAGTTTTAAAATGCAAGTATGTCCAGAATTGCTTCCTGAGCTTTTCTGTGTTAAAAACCCAAACAACAGACGGAAGAACCTTTGTGATTAATTCTTAGTATCATTTTTGACAAGGAATGCTTTTGGAGCAACCTCTCCATCAGGACAGGCAGTCAAATAATTTCTTTCTTTGCAGCCACCAATAAACTAAAACCAAAAGCTAAAAAAAACCCACCTTTCCACCTACATAGAGATGTGGTTCTGTCACCAAACAGGACAAAGAACTTATCAACACCGATGTGATGTTAGATAAGCAGACAGGTCTTTACTGACGGGCGGAGGATATGGGGGATAACTCCGCCTAGCGTATCCTGGGTTACATCACCTTTAGCAGGGTTTTTATATATTTGATTTCCATTGTATAAGCTATTTAACATAAAACTGCATATAGAGCTCGCTTTCAATTACTCATTAAAATTAACCTTTACCTTGATTGGCCCCTAATGATTTTTTTGAATTACACCACTTCATGTATATTCATTTCTAATAACAATCATTGATCACCTATAATCACGCCATAGTCGCGCTATTGATTGTAGCCCCTAATATTCAGATTAGGATGGGGAGGAGGATAATGGGATCTTCAAGCAGCATAACTGGTCACTGTGACTTTAGCCACTATATGATTAATTATTGTATTGTTTCCATGGTGGTTGCTTAAACATAATATCTTACTTTCTTGACTATACGGTTTCTAGTTACAGACAATGCTGGGCCTCAGCTGCTTGAACCACCTGTTCGCTTCATGTACTTTAGCTGCTGGTACCACCTGTTTGTTCTGTGTGCTTTCTGTGGTTACTGAAGTAAAACACAGTCACTCCCTCATATGATTCGATTAGGCCTAACTTGATTTTAGCTAAACTAAAATCATAAAATCATCAAAATCTGATCAGATTGGTAACAGTTCTGTGGTCTCAGTCCCTGAGGAAAGAGCTGACTCTGCTCATTGTAATGCTTCTTCCTTCCTTGTAGTTATGTGAGCTGGGAAGGGAAAAGGGGTGTTCCCAGCTGCATTCCCATCTGCTTCCAGCCCTCTTCTCCAGTGAGGTTTGTTTCACTTCTTGAGCTGCTCTGAGCACTGATCTAGCATAACCCAAGGCCAGGTTTTTGGAGCCCAAGGACTCAATTTTTTCCTTTACAGTCTGAACCAGGCACATTTTCATTACTGGCCAAAGGCATTACATCAGCATGTATATAAGAACTTTTTCCCTCGATACTAATTATTTTAAACTATATAATTTTCTATTGAAACTGGAAAAGAAAGTCTCAGGGAAACTAACATAGCAATAATTTGCCCTGGTGTTGAGTAATTATAATCTCTGGACATTAGGAAAAAAAAACTTAATTTCATGTGTAGGTGAGCGGATATTGTTTTACTCCATTTAAAAAAAAAAAAAAAAGCTGGAAGAAGTATAAAATTGTTATAGCCAGTGTGTGATTTGTTCAGGTTTCAAATCAGGTGTATCGCATCTATTTCTCATTTCTGATTCACTGTCAGCTAACTAGAGAGTACAGTTATTTAATTACCCAGCTGGTGTATTTCACCTTTGCAGAAATAAAAAAACATGATTATTAAGTAATATAAATTTTACTTTAGGTATGCTGATCTAGAGAAGATGTAAGTCTTTCCAAGAATACTACTAGCTTTATTATTGTATTCAAAATAAGATAGGGGAATTTTTTGTAACTGGATTGTTCTTCAGAATTCTTTATGGCTGGTTATTCACTACAGGACTAAATTGTAATATAACTGACAAATTGATATACAAAAGCTTGTTGCTATAAAAAAAAAAAAAAGCATTTTGACAAATATGTTTGTATAATCAAAAATAAATACACCTTATATTTCAGTTGCTGTGAATAAAGAGGTATTTTGAAGATAGATGAGGGTAGATAAAAACACAGCACAAAGGCCTGTTTAAAGATCACATAATCTAGCATTTCCCAGTGTTGAGAGTAGTTATGACTAATAGCCTTGCTCAGCACTGGAAGCTAAAGTAATTGAAGCCTTAGGCTGCAAGAGCTGACTGAGAGTAAACTTTTTGATAAAACTAATGCTGCAAACACAGAACTAGCTGAAACCGGCAAATGCAAGCAGAATGAAGAAGATAAGGACCAAGGAAACAATTCTCAGAGAATGAGGTAACTTCAGAAAGTGGCCAGCCCAGCGATCAAGAAAACTGGTAAGAAATTAAGAGACCACAGACAAGAATTATGGAATCATGGAATCTCAGAATTTTCAGAGTTGGAAGGGACCACCAGAGATCATCTAGTCCAACTCCACTGCTTAAAAGCAGGATCCCCTAGAGCACATCACTCAGGACTGTATCCAGACAAGTCTTGAAAAGACTGAATGGCAGCACAGCCCTCTGGAGTGCCAGCCACCCCTCCCAGGTTTACTAATTAAGTGATTAGTGTTGGGGATAGGGTGCTGGGTGGAAAGGGTATAATTGGGGGTCACAATCTGGGGTAGAGGTGCCTCTGGAGACACACAGCTCAAGCTGCTCTGCATGTTGGATAAATAAACCATTTATTTATTCAGCAGATTGGAGACTCATCTTGTTTGAGCAGGAACCTAGGGCCGAGCCTTGTTAAGGTGGCATCTGTATAATTCCTACCACAGTCTAGTGGTGTCAGTGACATAATTTGTGCTACACCATGATGATGCATTTGAATACTGTGCCATCTTACTGTTGCTGGGTGATGTCATCTGGGTAGAGTGTATTTAAGAATACAAAGAACACTGCTTTTAACTAATAGGAAAGAACATTAAAGAACATGAATGACAGAAGAATATCCTGCCACATGATTTTATATTCACACTATTTGCTCTATTAATTTTGAGTATTCATCCTCCTGTGGAATGAAATTGCTATGTTTGCTATCCTTTCTGAGCCTAAATTCTACTACTTTTACCTCTGGTGAAAATAAGAAGTACACAAAATTTTCCATGGTAGTTCTTTTTTGTCATTTTGAAGACTTTGGTCTCTGCACTGATAAAAATATAACAGATGTGTTAGATGTGATAATGTGTGTGTGCAGGTAGAAATGCTCTATTCACACTGTAGCCCCCTAATATTGCCTTATCATTAACACTGAGACTGGAAGAAGCAAACATAAGCAACATTTTATTTTCTGTTGAGTGAAGAGTTTTTTGAGCCAAGAAAAAATTTCACAGACTAAAACAGCCTTTCTAATAAATAAATAAATGAATGAAGATCAAAAATGAAATTTATGTGAAAGCTATGTTAATGAAGTACACAGCACAGAGCATACACTTTTTGCTTTTACTATCAGTAAAGGCAAAAATAAAGCTTATGGATTCCTGAGCTGGGAGGTCAAAAGGCACCACCAATCTCCTACCTTCACTCAGGCAACAAAACTGCCCTGTGATAGCTGCAGTTTGAACTCAAGTCTTTTTTTTTTTTTTTTAGGACAACATAATTGAATTTGAAATTTACATGACAGATTATAGAGAATAATAGTCACTGACAAATTCTTCTCATGGTCATCATCACTATCAAAATATGAGCACTTTTAGTATATGATAGAGTCCCTTTCTAGTGACCCACATATCCCCTTACACAAAACCCTAGAGATTGTAATATACCATGGTTTATTTATCTTTTTAGGTATTGGGCATATACAGAGGCCCAGATTATGAAAACTATGGTTCAGAGTTTGCACTAAAGCACTTGGACAACAGAACTCTCAACTCCATTTGAAGCTGCTGAAGAACAGAGTATGGAGGATGCCTCTTCCCACTGAAAGGTCCCCATTAGCCTTCAAGCTGAAATTAACACTGATAAATTAGTGGCAGATTTGAGAGACCTAGTGCCTGTCTCTGTACCTGTACTACCAAACAACACACAGTCAGCACTAGAAAGGCTGACTTTTGTGATTCTGTATGAACTGTGATCAAGAGTCCAATTAATTCAAGATTATTCAGGTCCAGCTTCAGAGAAGGTGACAATAGCGTTAATCTGCATCTAAGGTACAGTCTAATTACCCAAGAATGTGATGGAGTGATTCTGAAAGCCTGTGGTGTGAGACTTTAGGGCTGAGTAGTAGCTGATTTCTTTAACTCTGACAGTTTACGGAGTTAGCCCAAAGTGGCTAGTTTCTTAGTTTATAAGTTTTAATGCAATTAGAGACATGTAAATACAGGAAAGATAAGGAGACCTACAAAATAATATTCATTTTCTCTCTTCAGCTTTGCCACACCTGTGAGGTGACACAGGCTTCTCCAGTGGAGTGCTGTGGTCTTACTTTTGTGGCTTACTCATGATAATGGGCAGCTCCCACCAGCTCTTGCAGCTCTACATGGGCAGAGCAGCTCCGGGGCAGACACTTGCTCAACTTTGCAGGACACTCCAGGTATGTTAAAGGAAAACATCCAGCCCCAACCGGTCCTGGACTATGAAGCTCTACTGGCCAGGCAAGGGAAGGGTCAGCACACAGTTACTAACACAGACCTCCACTTCCTAGCGATGCTTTGCAGATTACTGTTGCGGTCCTCAGATGACCTTGTTCAACCAGTTCATCCCACTTTCCAGGAAAGATCAGTGGCAGGGCGCAGAGATCAGTCCAGTGCTGCTGGAAGACCCCTGGGTCCCTGGAGCAGCTCTTAGCAGTTACTCCGTGTGCTCAGAGGAGTCAGCGCTTTAGTCTCAGACACCCCAAAATATAAAACACTGGGGTCAAAGTTGGATGGACTCACGTCCTTTCATAGCATTTTAAGGTGCATATTGGGAAGCCTGCTGGTTTTTATTAAAAATATAAAGTAGGAAAATCTCCTCAGCTGTCGTGTTGTCTGTGTGCTGAATGTCTGTATGACAAGATGTAGATGTGGCCAGTGGCTTTCTCCTGCAATAAATACCATCTAATGTGACTTCGATGGAGTACCTGTTGGTTAGGTATATTATTCTCTGCTTGCTACAAGGCTATTCAAGTCCCCACTATCACCTCTGTAACCATTGGCTTTGGGAAGGTTTCAATTTATGTGCACTGATTGGTTAAAAAAATTCTCCGAACAAGTATCTTCATGGAGGAAAATAATCTTTTTCAAAGACCACTGTGCTTTTGGAGGAGAGAATGACCGCAAGACTAACAATAAAGTCCTATCAGAATAAAATAATCTTTCTTAGCTGGCTTTGTACCAACCAGTTAGTCTCAATGGTCAAGTATCTAGTTTGAAGGATCAAATGAGGTCTCTCTTACAAGGTTTTATACACTTGATCTGTGCTGTGATTTATAATCTGGAATATAGGAAAGTTTCTTTGCTTGTGTTTCAAAAAAATCAGCAATTCGTAGTTCCCCGTACTGATGTGTTAGCACTTAGGCCATAGATTATAGTGTTTAATGGCCTGTCCAACAGCAACTGCTTACGCAGTGAGACTGCTCTCCTCAGCAGCACTGAGCATCTTCGGCTCTGCCTTAGAGTGTCAGAGCCCACCTGCACCCTTTCTGGGTTTATTTTGTTGGCTCCTATTTTCATCTGGGTTTGTTAAGCCCTCTCCCTTCCTTGGTGGATGGCTGGCAATGGCATGGATGCGATGGATAAGCTGTCCTCCCCTGGTGTGTCTCCATCCCGTCCCTCTGCATCATCTTCTTTCCCACTCAGAGCAGCTCCCAGCACTGGTGTGATCAGCACGAGGCTGCAGGAGAGACCAATGGGTACCAGCCCTGGCGCTTGTGCTCCCTGTGAGCGCGGTGAAGCCGCATCCCCTCCCTGAGCCTCTGTGTCTGCATGTCTGTGCTGGAGGCAATGACAGTGCTGTGACTCATGGGTGCCCTTAGAGAGCTGGCCATGTCCCCAGAGGGGAACCATCATGTCAGGACCAGCCCAGAGGGAGAGCTGGAGGATGATCATGCATGTGACAGGCAGGGAGCCAGGTGGGGATGGGGAGAAGGCCTACACAGCTGCCACCCATGTTGGGTCACCAGGAACACGCACCATTTCACTGGGTGGTGAAGGGAAGAGGGGTGTTCCAGCCTCCCTATGATGTTTGCACCTGTATGGAAACACCCTGGATGTCCCCAGGGTGCTGTCCTCCTTCCCTGGCTTGTGTTCATGGTCTTCCAGACATCTCTGCTGCCTCTTTCCCCCCATGATCTCTGCCGCGCTGCCAGTCTGTACTCCCAAGGATGCAAACCCCAGTGCTCCCCCAGCAGATGAGGTCTCCAGTTCTCCCCTGGTTTTCCTGCATGCCCACAGCCCCTCATTTGCCCTGTGTATTGATGCTGGGCAGAAGCAGAGACAGAGGGCGACCTCGGTAGATTTTGGAAAGGCGCCCAGGGCCTGCTGTGACGTCTATCAGGTCTCTGTGGGAGCCCAGAGCAGCATGTGTTGACACTGAACCTGACCGCAGAAAGATTAGGACATGCAAAAGCACCTGTTGCTGAGGGACTGAATTCACTGAGCTCTGCAGGCAAAGTGAGGCCTGTGGAAGCATCATGTCAGGCTGCAGCAGCATTGCCCATGGCCCTCCCTACACATCACCTTGTGTGGATTGTTTTGGGTTTGGCTTTTTTTCTGATGAAAGCCCCAGATGCACCTTCTGCAATCAGTTTCTGGCTGATTCACTCGAAGGAAAACTTTGTCCTTGGTGGAAACACCCTGCCGAGTGGGAGGGACACACTCCTCCCAGGGATCTGCTTCCTTCAGCAGTCAGGCTGTGCTGGCAGTGCGGCAGGCTGTGCAAGGTCAACAAAAAAAATAAGCAAAAAAATCCAGCCCAACTACGTTTCAGCAATTGCAGAATAATGCAGGGAGCACACTTGCCTCCTCAGTGTTTGGTGAAGAGGGAGCGAGTTGCCCTAGGCCTCCACCTGACCGTCTCCCTGCCTCTCCTCAAGGTAAAGCGGCAGAATTCACCCCTGAACCTTCTTTGCAGGGATCTCCTTTTCCTAACCTGCTGCTGTGCCTCTGAGGGCTTCTTGGGGGGTTAAAAATCCCATGTCCCTCCCCAGTGCACACACTTACCACGCTGGAGTCACTTTTGCTGCTGACAATGGCCACACACAAATTGGCCGTCATGCGAATTGGCTCTTCGCTGACCGGTATGACTCAAAAGCACCATGTGTACCAGCCGAGGCTCAGCCTTCCCCGGGGCGTCTTGGGGCTGGGGGGCAAAAGCTTCACTCTTCAGCAGCTTTATAAAAAGCAACCAGTTTTCTGGAGGTGATGATGCAGGTGGCAGCGGGTGCCAGTGGAAGAACAGCTCTGCAATGGCTGGGGTGAGCATGTTCCTGGCCGTGTTTGCATTGGAGCCCAGCCACAGAAACCAAAGGAAAAAGAGCAAGGTTTGGAAGGCAGCTAACCTTGGCCACAGCCTGTCACTCAGCTGGTGCCTGCGCTCTGGCAGTGGACTCACATGGGGTGGGAAAACCTGGCCGTCCCTCCATGACCGTGGCATCATCCTCACCCCTCACACTCCCTGGGGCTGCAGCCACGTGAGCAGGGAGCAGGTGGCATTGGCAGGAGTGCTCCTCGGGTATGCCAAGGACTCAGCAGGTCCTGGTCACCCCACTGGCGGTATTTTTCCACCTCACAGTCCTGGCACGTCGGCAAGTGCCAGGACACAGGGAGGCACCTGCTGTTGGCAGTGCCTGCACCATGTGTTATTTGATCCCGATAATCCCAAGTCTCCATGAGACTCTGGGGCAGCAGGAGACGCTCTCCTGCTGGAGCAAACTCAGGCTGTTTTCCTCGGCCTGTATTTAAAACACAGTCCAGGGCACAGATGCCTTACAGATGGTTCTTCACACTTACATACAGCTTTCTGACGGGCACCAGACCCCTCCCTCTCCCAGAACAACCCAATTCGTGTCAGAAACTGCTGCTGTCACAGACTGAAAAGCCCAAGGCTGAAGCGTGGCATCTTCTACCCAACCTGTTTCTTCCTTTCAGGTGGGAGCCTGGCTGCTCAGTGACTCAAGTTTCCTTCTTAATAATGGAGTCCCCTATGACGGGTGTCTAAACAACACAGGTTGGAGGTTTCAGGAGACGAGTCCCATCTTGTTGCCGTGCCTTGCTGGAGCACCCTATGCGGGGATCGACTCCGTCACTGCCCAAACACCCAGCAAATATTCCCACACCCAGGCACCACCCCACACCAGCTAAGCATGGAGCTCCGGCACCTCCTCTCCTCTCTGAAGGCTGACGCAGGGCAGATCCCCGTCCCTGCACGCTGCTTCCAGGCGGGTGTTTCACCACCCCACACCCTTCAGGCTTCCTGCGACAGCACAGGGGCAAATACCGCAGCAGGAACAAGGCTCCACTAAGCCTTTTCCCTAATCCCTGCCCAGGCTGCACAGCTATCAGCTGTAAACTAACTCCAGGGCCTACCTATGCCCAAAAAGGGAAAGGCTCTCTGCCTCCCTGCGTCACAGCCGAGCAAATGCAGGGCAAGGATCAGCAAGGCACATGCTGACCCTTGATTTTCCATTTCCAGAAACACGTCTAAGGGCAAGTATTTGTGCATGCTTCAGATAAATGATTACAAGGGGTTTGAGACACAAAGGGGAAAAAATAGTTTAGTTGCTTAGCAGAGTGTGACAGTCACATGGCACACAGCACGTACGAGCAGCAGCCTAGCTCCTGGGGCTTGCAAAGCCAAGGGCAAAGCCACACAAGCTCTTCCAGGAAGAAGTTCAGGCTAGAGGGGCTGAGGGGGTATGGGTATGGAGGGCAGCGGGAGCTAGCAGCCAGAACCAGCTCCACATTTGGTTTCCTCAGATACATACAGAGCAGCTCCCTTCAACAGCTTTTTAAGAAGGTGGTGCAGAGAGCTGTGAGCCGCCCCTTGAGCAGGAGGCAGCAGGAGGGTGGTGGGGCTTGGGAAGCTGGGTCACACACATGGGGTGGGATGGGCATTTTGACATCCTCCTCAGCACAGAGGGGACATCCAAAAAGGAGCAGCTCCCTCCGACAGAAATTCTGATTAAAGCTGAGCAATGAGAAGATAGAAAACAGGAAGAAAATCAGACCTTTATCGTCTCTGCTTGTTCTAGCTTCCAGCCTCAAGCCCACCCTGCTCTGAAGTGTTCACCTTGGATGAACACACAGAATGGAGGGCAGGGCCTGCACACGCACCTTGAGGCTCCCTTTGCTTACCAAGTACCCCAAATACCTCAGGATAAACCCAAACTGGTTTGCACAAGAAGAGAGAGGTCAGCCCACAAACAGCCCCACCTCTGCAGAAACCACTGCCTGGGAAAGCTTCACCTGTCCCTTGCAATGGACACCAGAGGGATCCCAGCCCCACATGCCATGGCCCTGGCCAGCTGCCACAGAAGCTGGGTATTTCAGGAACGCTGCTGACCAACTGAACGCCCCTGAGGCACCACATGCCAAAGGCAAAGCGTCCTGCTCCCCTCCTTGTTGAGGAGGTGAGCCAGCTCTCCCCCTTGCCCCCAGGAGCTGAATCACAGGCACACCACCACTTTTTCCTATGCTGCTGCTATTCCCAGCAGCAGGAGGGGTCAGGGTGACATCTGCCCTCATTGTCTTGCACCAGCCTGGGTATCACCAGGCTATTCCCAACATCACATGGCCACTGCCGAGCGCACCATGGACAGACACCGAGCACAGGTTCATCTGGAGGCAGGCAGGGAAGGTGGCTGCATCCCTCATCGCCCAGGAACAGGCACAGCAGAGGTGTTCTCCCCGCCACCGAGCACACACACCACACGACAACCAGTTATTATATCATGCTTTTAATACAAACTTAAAAAATCTGGAACAATAGAAACTGTACAGATTTGATCAACCTTTTTGTTTTGTGGGGTTTTTTTGTTGTTTTGTTTTTAACTAAATCTCTAGACACACCCATGTCCTGTTCCAAAATATTGCACAACATTCTGAATACAAAACTCTGATTGTATTCCTCCTTCGCTAAAGAAAAAAAAAACAAAAACAAAAGAAATAAAAAAAAAACAACAAAAGACAGCAACCCACTGTTCCCCCCCTCTCAGTAACCCCCTTTTCTCAGAAAGAAACCCAAGCAGAGCACACACAGAAACCCTCCGCTCGGAGACATACAGACTTCAGTCCTTTTTCACTCATTCTCTCCCACAAGGCAACTGTAGATTCACTCCTCGGAGAGGGGTGGGAGGGAAAGGAGGGAGGCTGAGTGGGGAGAAAGGAAACCTTCACCATTTCTTTTTTTTTTTTAAAGTTTTTTTTCCTGAAAAAATATTTTTTTTCTCTCCTCTTTTTAAGAAAAAATCTTGAAAAGAAAAAAATTACAGTTTTTTTTTTTTATGTTAGAAATATACATATATTATATATACCTCTTACATTTTACAAATGTAGCAAATTATTCAATACAAACAGACAACAAAAAAAGAACACAAACCCATAAAAAATAAAAGTTAAAAAAAAAATTTTCTCTCTTCTCTTCCTAAGAAACCAGGTAAATTAGTGCAGGTTTTTAAAAAATAAAATTGAAGCTGAACACCTACATCCAAGACTAGAAAAGGCCGGAACAGGCCGTTAGTTTCCATTGCTGCCTGAGGCTGGAGAAACATTTCTGAAGCACGCTTTTTTCCTTTTAAGATACAAAGAGGTTGGTCCCTCCTCTTTTCCTCCTTCCACTCACACCGCTATTTTTAAAGCAGGTAGAATACGTGTGGCAGGGGCGACATCAAAGCTTCACACACATAAGCAGGTGGCTAGGGGGTGTGTGTGTGTGTGTGTGTGTATGTGTGCGCGCGCGCGCGTGCATCCCCACCTCTTCCTTCCCTCCCTCCCTGTGCTATCCCAGGGCAGTGACTTGCAGGTGGCTTTGCCAGATATGGGGGTGGTGGGGGACAACTGGTTTGGGTCCCACCACGGCAGGCTGAGCACCCTTCAGTCCAGTGTGGCAGGTGGGCTGGCACTCAGCAGCACACTCCTGGGGAGAAGGATAGGGTGGCAGTGGTAATGTCTGTAAATGGGGGAGAGGGGGGGAGGAGTTTCAAAAAACAGAAAAAAGGGAAACTCGACAGCTTGGCCATTCCTCAGCAACTCGTCTGAGATGGAAACCTGCAGGGCTGAGGCTGCAGGTGCTGGTCTCGGGGAAGCCAGCCAGGCTCTGCTCTCCTCACCGACCTGCCACATGGGTCACAACTACAAGAGGGCGGGAGTGCCTTCATCGCAGCTCAAGGGAAGGGAGCAGGAAAAGCACGAGCTCAAGCCCATCTTCCCTGAAAGAGGGAGGTCTTAAAAGAGCACATTGATTCAACAGATACAGAAGTGGGTTTCAGAGGGTGCACCATAGATATCATTAAAAGAAAACCAAACCTCAACTTTGGGAGGCAGCAAAAAGCTTATTTTTCTGTTAAACTGAGAACTTAAGAACTTCAAACACTAGAGTCTCATCATCTTTCTCTCTCTCTTCTCTTTGCACACTTCCATACTCCCACAACAGCCTCCAAGGAGACCTCTCTTCCCACCTAGAGAGCCTCTGCCCTGCCTGGGCAAGCAGCAGCTCTCCTTCGGCTTCCTGCAAAGGTGGGTTTTGGAGTCCCTGACACAGAAGTGAGCCAGCTGAAAAGCCACCACTGCCTGACTGCAGCATATTGTCCTGGGGAAAGCCTCAGGGGCATTCCCAGATCCTAGCCCTGCAGTGGGGAGACACTGTACACTCACACACTGGGCTGGCTGCTTGCCTTTGGCGCACCCATCCCTGCTCTGCTCTAAGCCTGCCGCCATCCATGGTGATGTGACCTAGCTGGAATGATGAGTGTAGGCTAGGTGCTTCTCTTTGGCACCAGATCAGCCACATTCTCTACTCCTCTAGAAGGGCAGGGGAGCGGATCTGGTCAGGTATATACCTGGCTGAAAGCACAAACTCTTACACTACCACTCAAGAAAGCAGCTTCAACAACATAGCCCTTTCTCTTCCCCAAAAGTAGTGCCGCCTCATCAACTGAAAAAGCAAGAATTCCCTCCAAGACACAAAGACAAATTCACAGCAGGGAATGAGAACTCAGACCCAGGAGGCCACGCTGCATGACTGCTAGTGGATGCTGGCCCCTGCTGCTGGGGAGAACATCTGGGGGAGTGAGGGCAGGATCCAAGTGGGGCCGCCTGGCTCAGCACCACCTTCCCCAGCCATGGGGACAGGTGGTGGCGTTTTGACACCACAGGTCTGTCACCCAGACCGAGAGGGCACAGAAAGGCCCCCTTGCTCAAACGCAGAAGGGAACAATAACCAGTCACTTGGTTCAAAGCGCTGTTCTTCAGCAGCCACACCTGGAAGTGCAGATGAGGAAAGGAGCAGGAAGAGGCCATTTCACAGTAACGCTCTGCCCTCCCTGCTATGTGCTGGGAGCTGATCAATGAGAAGAGTTAATGCTTTCCAGGATACAGACAGAACAGCTGACGTCAGCCCAGGCTGGAGAGCCTGGAGCAACAACAACACAACGGTCTAAACCCATGGGCACAGGAGATGCTCTCCGTGTACACGCAGAGCCGTAACAGAAAAGCAAGCCCACCCACCCGTTCCTGGCTAGCACGCAACAAGAGCGTGTGTATTTCCACTGACACTGACTCATCCTCTCCCTGTCTCCAGCGAGGTGGTAAGAAGACGACATCCCTACACCCAGGTGAAAGCACCCTGTGTCCAGTGCTGGGAGGGGGTGCAGGGAGGAGCATCATGATCTATGTTTGCACCAGTCCTGGGCTGTGGTGGGGGAAGGGGGAAACAAACCGAAAAAATCCCAAGACTCATTTAAGGAGTAAAAAAGTGAGTAGGAAAAAAGCACAGACTGAGTTAAAAGACGAGTCAGTGCTTCAGGAGCGTTGCCAGCACAGAGCAACAACACTGGGCTCTCTCGTTTCCCAAGAAGCTATATTTATAAGATTTGAAAATTTTCTGTATATTTCTATTTTGCTTTTCTCTCCCTCTGTTTTGTTTTTGTTCTTGTTTCCCTCCCTCCCTCCCCCAAAATACTCTCCCTTCCTTCTATTCAGTTGGCCAGGACGACAGGCTGGAACGACTGGCTGGGATACTGCATGGCGTTCAGGTTGTAGCTGAGTCCTTCCACGAAGGGAGACTTCTCCAAAAAGAGGCTGTTAGTGCTGCCACCAAAGACATGAGCCATATCAAAGGTACCACCTGTGCCAGTGTTGAACTGTGACGTCGGTGGGATGCTGCTGGCCTGGCTCTCACTAGCAACACCATCGAAGAAGAGGCTGCTTGCTCCCGGTGACCCGCCGCTATAAACAAACTCCTTGGCGTTAGGGGAGAGCTGCGACTGCGGGGCTTGGCTTCCAGCGCTCCCAACGAAGTTCAGAGAGTGCATAGACAGGGAGAGACCCTTGTGCTGCAGCAGGTTGGTGGTGGGAGACCTGACCATCCTTGGCTGCTGCCCAGCCCCTGCTCCACCACCCCCTCCTCCGGCTCCTCCACCCTTCTTCATCTTGGTAGAGCCAAACTTTGTGGCAGCAAAGGTGGCAGTGGTGAAGGTGATGGGCTGGGCAGAGCGAGGGATGAAGGTCGGGCTCGGGGACTGGCCGAAGGAGGGGGATGGAGAGTTGGACAGCGAGTTGTCCTGACTGCTGATGGGGACAAATACCTGGGCGTCAGGGTTAAAGCTGCTCTTGATTTCTTTGTCCAGCTCTGTGGCGCTGCAGCCCTCACTGTCATCCAGGTAGAGAACCTTAATTGAGCCCTTCTCACCGATCTGGTAGGAAACCTCAAAAGGATCGATCCAGACACTCAGCTCTTCCGGCACATTGGCACGCACATCTTCCACGGCCAGCCCGCTCCGCTTGGCCGCCAGCTCCACCACCGGATCCACTGTTTCCCCTACATGAACACAGCGATAGCCAGATCCCTTCAGAGGCTTCTCTGGGTACCAGTGACCCTCATATTTCTTCTTCAGTAGGCGCTCTAGCTCCTCACCAAACAGGTCTGCCCGCCTCCGAGGAAGCTTGTTGTACAGGTATGAGATGATGAAGTTAAGAGCAACTTTGATCTCCAGATGCATACTCCCTTCACAGCAAGCAAGTCAGGGCAGCGTATTAAAAGAGACAAAATAACACGCACATAGACAAGATTTGGCTCCAAACAGACCTAGGGAAAGAGAAAAGGATGGATGAAGATAAGAGAACACAACTCTCAACCTGTTGAGATAAACAGTTGCGCTTTTTCGTTAACAAAAGCAGAATGAGCAGTTTGCACAAACACTAACAAGCAGCAATGCTCTCTAGGAGAATCACCCCAAATCTACTTGCCCTTAAAACAAAGAGATGCTGGTGGGGAGGAGTCTTCCCTGCTCCTCTACAGAAGAAATGAGGGTGTAGCTACTACCCGCACACAGGCACGTACATTATACTCACCTCACTAACAAATATCACGGCTGAAACCCGGCAGGTCAACTGTCCGCTCTGGCAGAGCTATTTCAGCACATCTAACATACCTCTCTATGCCCTGGCACTCAGCTGCTTCCAGCATGGCTCACCTGCACCAGCCTCTCCAGAGCATAAGCGCACAACTTGAACAGCCTCGTGACTTGCTCTGCAGCTTGTACAGAGACCTGCTCATGCTCAGGACTGCAGGGCCAGCCTCTCCTCCAGCAGGCTGGGTGGTCATGCCAGGTGCTGCATCCTCCTGGCACAAGCGCAGAAGGGACAAGGAGTGAGCGAGGGTGCTGAGGCACCAGCTGCCAGCCTATGTTTACTGTCCCCTTGACTGGCAGGCCAATATCTTCTCAAGTGTATACAGTTGAGGCTCAGCCTAGCTACAAGCCTAAAATCCCAGTTTAATTCAGCTGGGGAGGAGAAGGGGGCAGGAAACGTATGCAGGGTCACAAAACACATGCATGCCAATTGCCTGTCCAATACAGTTCACATCACTTATCCCTGTGCAGTGGCAAGACGAGCTCTGTCAGGATCAGGTACCTACTTAAGAAAAACTGAAACTGCTTGCCAAAAACTGAAGTAATCATCCTTCCCTCTCTCCCTCACGAGGAAGTCTCTAAAATGGAGAGAACCCACAAAAGCAAAACCACAACACTCAACTCTACCATTACACAAAGATTTGCAAACAGTGTTCGTCTGGGTACAACAAACCCCCAGATAGGTCACCACCATGCTCTGTCGCCCACCCAAAGAAAACGCATCCCACAGATATTTTAAGAGGAAGCACACTTCCAGCAGCCTCCATGCCTCTCCAGGGGGAAGCAGAAGACCCAGTTTTTAATTGGCAGCTTAGTCAGAGGCCACTCTGTCTTCAGCTGCCCTCACCTTGCTCAAACAGACACACTGTGTTCAAAAGTCTTCCTAAAATGGGCTTCGGGAATGCTCTCACTCAAGCCAATGTTTATGACTTGTGCCAAGCCAATGTTTATGACTTGTGCCAACTACCTGGGAGTGGGGATGGAGTACAAACATACGGTGTTAGCATTCCCCTGAAAAACTGGGAATCCCAGCAGCACCACCAGGTATCCATGCTGGCCTAGGTCAGGAGGAAGAAAAAACTGACCAGACTTGTTTGCTTGGTGTAGTTTAGTGGACAAGGAGGATTAAATAAATATTCAAGAAACCCCCAAATATTTTTAGGCTTTATTAGGAAAAAAAAAAAAGGGGCGGGGGTGTGGGGGGGGGGGGGGAGGGGGGGGGGGTGGGGGGGGTGGGAGGGGGGGTGCAGATTCTATGCCTTTTCTGTACTAGTCTGAGTTCAGAGAGACTTGGCTTCAGGATAATGGTGACCTGAAACAGTTCCCACACCTCAAGTCCACTGACAAGGTGATCAGCTCTGGAAGAAATCCCATTTGGGTTTGACTCAGCAACAAGAAAACACAGGAACGAGGAGACAGAAAACAGTGAAACAAGCCTTGCCTTTAAAACCTGCTTTAAGGAATTACTGTAGTGTAACAACTTTTGGTAGGTCACCGAGACCCGATCAAGTTCAAATAAGAACAGATGAACACCAAAGAAATAAACCATTGGAGCTGTTCGGAGAACAGCACAGAAAAGCCATTTTCAGAAGGCGAGAGTCTCAGCACAGAGATGGGGCCTTTTCCAGAGAAAATGGCACACAGCAAACCTCTGTAAGGGCACACCGAAATGTTAAAAAGAATTTATATAGCCCATACTACCTCAAGGCAGAATTGCATAAGCCCTCTTGCTCCTTTGACTTTGAGGCATCCAAGGGACAGGACAGCTTGGGATCCCAGCAAATTAAGCAGGAAGGGAACAGCCAGTCTGTAAATCTTTTAATCTCATGTGATAAATTCTAATCTAGATCCAAAATCTATTAAGAAATCATAAATTACAGATCAGGAAAGGATCAAAAGGCCAAAATTTGTTACCACCCTATTTGCAACACAAATGCCTCAATATACTTTAAGAAGCCCATATCCTCATCAACCTTCTGCAGAAGACAGCAAGGAAATACAACTATAAATCATTGCCTCATTTTTTCTGTTCTTTGCAAAATCCTCCCCCTCCCTAAAAGGGGAATACTCTGTACCTCAACTATGAGAAAAATGAGTTAATTAGCCTAATAACACCAACAGCTGCCAAGGTGGCTGAATATAGCTGATACTTGCAGAAGGCACAAGAAGTCAGAGATGGCACTGACTCCTCAGGTTGCTGACATGGTAAGATGTTGCTCCAGTAAGACTCCCTCAGTCTCCTACTGCACCAAAATGTGGTAACATAGTAATAAAACATAATTAAAACAAACCCAAACAGCTGAGGCAGCATGGCTCCAAGACAAGGAACAACTACGTATCAATTGTAAAAGGTATTGTGACAAGTCTTCCACAAAGACAGGCTTGCCCACGCTGCCAGCGTTTCCTACGTAAAGGCTCGCTGTACCACGGGCAGAACTTCGAGGTGCCGGCAAGGAACAAGGCTGTTCCTCTGCTCGAGTGGTGTGTGTGTGTGTGTGTGTGTGTGTGGAACGCAGGAGCCCCCTCACATCCCCCGTTTCTCAGCATACCGACGTGCCGAAGGAAAGAGGCCAAACAGCCACTTGCATCAGAGAAGAGCAAACACAGGCATGATGCCCTCTCCTCGTCGCTAGGCAAACACCGCGGGTGACCTTGCCACGATCCCTCCAAGCTCCCGAGAGAGGCCTGTCCCCCGGAACGGGCTGCCTGCGCCTGACCCTCGCCAGTGGCGTTCCCAGGGACCACGGTCTCACAGCAGCCTACACCCCTCCGGAACAATGGGTCCTTTTCCAGCCTCCCCCCGCTCCCCAATCCCGACCAGGCGTGGCGGGGAGGGGGCTACCCTCACTGCAGGCCCTGCGGGACGCACCCAAGGCAGGCGGAGCGGCGCTACTTGGCGTCCCGGCCGGACAGCCTCCCTCCCGCCGCGGGGCACACCGGGAGTTGTAGTCCTCGCCCCGCGACCTACTTCTCCCCCGGACTACACCTCCCGTCGTGCCCCACGCCCGGCCCGGCCGGGCGCTCGCTCGGTAGGGCCGGGCACAAAATTTTCCACGGCACATGCGCCCTGCAGCCCGCCCGCCCCAGCGCTGCCCACGGTGGGGAACACGCCCCGGCGGCCCGGCGCTGGGGACCACTAGGCAGCCGCCCCCGTTTTCCTTCCCCTCCGTCTCGGCAGGGACGAGGAGGCGCGTCCCCACCCCACGGCAGCCTCCCCGCGCCCCACGGCTGCCGGACGGAGCCCAGGCGGTCACAAGTCCCCGTTCCCCCAGTGGGGCAGCAAACAAGGTCCCCAGATGAGCCCTTCAACCAAGGGGGGAAATGTCACCCCCAAGGGCGAGCTGTTGGCCCCGCTCACCCGGCGGGGCATCGCGGGGGCCCCCGAGGCCTAGAGGATTGGGGGGGGGGGGGGGGGGTACAGCAGCCCTAGACCCCCTCCGAAGGAAACCCAGGGCCCCACCTTCCCCTGCGGCCGCACGACCCCTTCCCAGGGGCGTCCGTGCCTGCAAAGGGCACCTCGCTCGCTTCCCCCCACCCCCCCGCCTTCACGGGGGAGGCACGGCCCCTCCGCCGACAGAGGGGCTGGCGGCGCCCAGCCCAGCCCCGGCAGCGCCTTTGTTGTCGCCGGGCTTCCCCCCCCCCCTCCCCAGGAGCTCGGGGGGGCTGGAGCCACCGTGCGGGGTGGGAGACACCCCGATGACACCCCCCAGCCCAGGGTGCTCGCACCGCCCCCGGGCCCTGCCTGCCCTTTTGGGGAGCCAAGCCGTACCCGCCCCCGTCCCCCCATCGGACTGAGGGGGCCGAACAAAATGGTGAACTGGGGCTCTGCGAAGCGGCACCGGCCCAATGACCTCCACCGCCCCCCCTCCCTGAAGCCCCATTAATTCCCCCCGGGGGCCGGCAGCCGCACGGCTACTCCGCGGGCGGATAAATCCCCTACCGTGGGGAGGGGGACGATGGGCCCCTCAGGTCGAGCCCACGAAGGGGCTGCGGGCTGGAGGGATCGACCAGAGAAGGAGTGGGGGGAGGAAGCACCCCCGGCCCCACTTACTTCGTCCTCGCCTCCAGGGCCGGCGGCTGGTGGCGGCTGTCAGGCTGGGGCCGTGGACGCTGCCGGCGGAGCCCGGGCGGCGTGTGCGGGTCTCTGTCCCGTCCCCTCCCTCGCTTTATCCCCGACGGCGCAGTTCCTCCGCGGGGCGGGCCCGGGGGCTGCGGCGCGGGCTGGAGGTGGTGCGCAACGCCCAGCGGTGGGGGTGCGGGTGCCGGTGCCTGTGCTGCTGCCGCCGCCTCTCCTCGCCCCGCCAGCCCGCACCCCGGCCCCAACAGAGACAACTCACAGCAAACTTTCACCCTTAGCAACCCCGCGCAGGGATCCGCGCTCCCGCCCAGTGTGATGCGGCCGTGGAGGGCGGGCCGGGACTACTTCCCCCTGTCCTGACCACCCGCTCGGCCGCGCCGCGCGCTCAGCCCCGGGCACGGTGGGGCTCAATTCCCCTTTTTCTCCGTTTTTTTCCCCCTCTTTCCCCACCGCTACCGGTGCATCAGGCACAGCGGGAGACGCAGCGGGGAGCGCCCCGAGTTTAGGCGGCAGGGCAAGGCAGGGAGTTAAGGCGGGGATGAGGACTGACCTGAGGATATCCCCGAGGATTTCCCCAAGCGGCTTAGCCTGAGGCGGGCGGGGGGGCACAGCGAGAGGATGGAACGGGAGTGGAGAGGGAACGAAGCGGCCGGCATCTTTCTCGCTTCCGCGCACGAGAGATGCGTGGCAGGCCCCGGTTCCGTGTTAGGACCGGCCCTGGCGTGAGTGGAACAAGCAACCCCCGCTCTGTCCCTCACTGCACACCGCTCGGGACCCGCACCCTGGGACACACAGGGGCAAGCGGAGGCCGAGGGGCTGCAGGCCCAGCTGTTCAGGAGACAGCAAGGCAAGACCGGGGAAGGCCTGACGGTGTCACCCCGGGGAGGGCGGGAGCTGGCACAACCGCCTCTACAGCCTCATGCCCGAGCAGTCCGAGGCAGGAAAGGTGCCTCAGTTGCGCGGTTAACAACCCACGAACTACTTTGTCTATGTCCGCCTCCGCCTTCAGCAGAGGGCTGGACCGCCCCGGCGGAGGCGAGGGAGCGGCGGCCGTGCTAAAAATAACTGCGGCGTGTTAGCAACAGCCTTCCTATTTGCTGGCCGGGCCCGGCGGCGCCTTCGGATTGCTGCGCTGCCTCAGCCAGTGAGCCGGAGGAGGTGTGCGCGGGGGCGGTGCCGGGCGCGGCACGGCGGCTGCCGGGACTTGTAGTCACCAGGGCGGCTGCGGCCTGCCTCGACTTGGCCACCCCTGTCCCGCACCGCGGGGCATTCCAGGGCTCCGTCCGCGGCTGGTGCAAGCCGGGGCGATGACCGTCCCCGGGGCCACCCAGGTGCACGAGGGGTACCGGGTGTGATAACAAACGCTCCCTTAAAGTAGCCAGAGAAGCATTAGAGGTGTGGCTGCATTTTTCTCACATACAACACAACCATACGTGTTTAAAGGGTGCGGGTGCCAGCACACATGGCTCTGCGCTCTGTTTTAAACCAGATCGATTACTAGTTCCAAGGAAAATGAAGACGATCCTTACAGGCACCCGTAGGCCAAGGGGCATCACCCTGGGCAGACAGCACTTGCAAACACCTAAGGCAGCTTTTCAACAGACTGAAGCTCCAAACAAGTGGGCACCAAGAATGGCATTTCCAGACCCTCCCAGCCACGTGTTGGGTGCCTTCCCCAGAACCAACACAAGCTGACTGGGGAGGTAGAACTGGTCTGGGTGACCAAAGCACCACCACAGTCCTTGTTGCAGCAGGGGTCACTTGCCTGGCAAGTGAAACTTCCTGTTTGTCCCCGTTCTGAAGAATTCCCACCAAAAAAAATCATAGTGGAGTCACATTCCATCTTGGAATTAGATCTCAATAACACAGTTACATTCAAATGTTGAATTTATCGTCCATTTCCATAAGGGACAAAGACACAGATGCTTCCTGAGCTGCTTCGTGTTCCTCTGGTTAAATAATTCTTCACAGCAACTCTCTCAAAAGTTCCTTTCTTGCCCCATTTCCACAAAGATCTTTCTGGGTTTGTTTGTCCTCCCTCTCTCTCTCAGGAACCCTTTACCTCAGGTACTGCCTTTGCCACTGAGGGGTACTTCTTTTGAAGCCAGTCAACACCCTGGGTTAAGACGTCTGTTAATGCTGTCCTTTAATGTAGCCATTGCACCACAGCAGCCACCTGTGCTCATTTTCCCACTGATTACCAAAAAAAACCAACAACCCAAAAACTTTTGATGTATTTTTTTTCTGCAGGGGAAAGGGGAGGAGGAGAAGGGGAAGATTTATGACAACTATTATGAGCAGCTGTGTTTTCATCACTCTTAGTTTAAAAGGAATTTAGTTACAAAAGAACATGTGTTTTTTTTCTAATACTCCCTTGCTTTGCTGAAACAAAATCATGCTGTCAGCCAGAGATCGGGAAATTAAAACGACTGTGCTATTTTTAGCATCATGAAGAAAAAAAAAAAAAGGCAATTACATTTCTAAAATTCTATTGTTGTTTTAATAAGGTGTTACTAAGAGGGTGTTACACATTAGGGCTCTTTAAAATGCTTGTGCCTTGACCACGCTCCTTTAATTACTGCGTGGCCCTGGTACACATGCAGGCAGAGGAATTCTGTCACAGTATCCGCTCACGCATTCTCCACCATTTGGCTACTGCGTCAAAGCCAAGCTACTGAATCACGTGCACGCGAAGAGGAAAGGAATTGCCAGGCCACCGGGACAGAGCTCGTTTTGCTGGGTTATTTAATGCCAAGGAAGGGCAGTCAGATTATAATCGGGGGTAATTAACACTGCCATACCCTGAATCCTCTTTACATTCAAGTCACATGATTTGACTCAAGGAAATGAAATTCTTTCCTGCTATTGAAACGGGCAAATAACATCTCCAGCTGATCCCCGTAATGAGAAAATAACAGCTCCTGTGCAGATAAGGTTTCAGAAGCAGGATTTTGTCTGTGCAACTCCTGCAGAGAAAGCTCACAGGCAGAATGGAGGCCTTTGCCTACCTTTTTTTTTTTTTTTCTTAAAGAAAGGTAAAGGTTTGGGCTCAAGGGCTTTGTCATGACAAGGTCTAGATGATTCCAAGGACCAGAGGTGTGTTACAGAACTATGTGCTGAGCTCAGTTGTAGTTATGGCCAGTTGTTGGTCCAAATAGGCATGTAACAAGGAACATCTACATTTCAGAACGCAGTGATGCCTTGTTAGTGCTGGCAACAGAGGCCAATTACTTAATAGGCCAAGAGGTCTCATGTTTGCCCCCAAAGTAAATATATGAAATAAAGGGATTTTTTTCCTTATTACATAACATCCTTTTGATTAGAAGAGAAAAAAAAAAAAAGGCGCAATAACACTACCTGCAAAAGTAATGGAAGGAAGACACATTTAGCTCAGCACAATGAGGATTTGCCCGCAGCACCATAGGGGTTCAGCTGCTACAGAGACACAGCTGTCCCTCCCACCCTGCCTTGCAGTTGTCATGCAAGTGGCTTCACAGCTGGCAGCCAGGGAGCCCCTGAATTGGACTCTAAGGTCTGATGAAGCCCTTCCAGAGCTTGGCAGGCACATAGTAGCAGGACATGTCTTGTCTCATTTCAACCCCGCAGGGAAGCTTGTCCTTTTAGCATGTGCTCTGGCTTCCAGTACCTCCAGGAAATCTCCTTCTACCAGACAAGTACTTTAAAATCTATTTAGGTAAGAAATACTGGACTTTTCTAGGGGACATGCCTGGGTTTCATTTGCTGGTGAACAGAAATCATTACCATGTAAGCAAAGCTGAGTTTTTCTGGGCTACCCGGCTGTATCCATTGCCCTTGTCTGAAATAGCAGCTTCAGGGCAACATCCCATCTGTGCTCTGAAAGTACCAGAATGGCAGTGGTCCTGAACCGATCTGAGCACCAGCGGCATTTGGCATTCTCCCCAGAGCTGTCTGAGCAAACAAGGCAAAGGGGAAAAATCGTGTCCCTCCCTCTCTCCACCTGCCCAGTGACTCAGAACAACTAGAAATGGCAGCTTAACTCTCACTGCTGTCAGAACACAGACCAACGTACCCAGCAGTCAGAGTGAGGGCACTGGGAGTGCCAAGAAAGTAAGTATGCTCAGCCATTTTTGGGGGTGGGGGAAGGGATAGGGACACGCGTATCTCTATAGCAACCCCTGCCTGGCTGATCCTGCTAAAAGATCAGGAACAAGGGCTGCTCTAAAATTAGATCTCCTAGGGGTCCCTGCACCAGGAGCAATAACTCCGAGACAAAAGAAATAATTCAAACTTAATTTCCCTCTGCCTTCACTGAACAACTTTTGTTATCTTAGAAACTTCTGGGAAAGAAAAAAATATGTACAAACCTTCTGCATTCCTAGTACAATAATTTGTGTGGCCTGACTGAGAGCAAGTGATTAATTCTGGTTGAAGTGATAAGTTCCAGGTACAAAAAAAATCTGCATGTCGTGCCCTGCTTTTAAAGACATACAGAATTTAACACAGCTGATAATGGCTCTGACATGGGCTTCTCACTCAGGGACAAGAGGCAGTTGCTTATTCAGGTAGAATTGCTTTCAGACTGGGTTTGCTGGAACCAGGGAACCAGTTTGCTCTGAACACCTTGGCAAAAGGCATCCGTGTTAGCAAAAATCAACCAGAAGCTGTGTAAGGGAACCATGGTACAGGGAAGAAGACACAGATACTCTCAGGACTGCAAAAAGCTTGGAAGAGAAACCTGACAGAATTAACAGCTGGGGGGAGGAAAGGGAAGAGCAGATGAGACAGCTATAGGACCAGTCATAACTACAGCCAGCTGCAGCAGGAAGAAAGGACTTTTAAGGGAAGGATCACAACTTGTCTGCTTGTCTTCGCTCTTATCAGAAACACCTAAATAGCTGGAGCAGGTAGAAGAGGCACTGAAGCTGGAGAGGAGTTAGAAGAATCAGTACTGGCTTCAGGGAAGCAACTGAAATCCTGTAAGGGGCATAAAAAAGGCTCTGCACCCCAAGACTGCGCAAAGAGAATCCGGTTACTGTAGCACACACTCTGCTCAGACTATGAAGGCTTTAAGGACTACAGGGCACGCTGAGCTGGGACCCTAATTTAACCATCTGGGGAGCGCATGCACTAGTAGAGAACTCTGTTCCGCTGCTGCATAAAGGCCTCCGTTCCCAGATCTCTGCTGAGCCAACAGACTGCTTTTAGCCCATACTGGTATTTGACAAACAAGCACCCTCTGGTTTTCAGCACACACCCGGCTAATAGCCTAGAACACAATAGTTGGGTTTCCAGTTACAGCAGGGAAGGCTTTAACTTATTCACAAGAACAGGATAGCGAGTCAAATAGCTTAGCAGGTTTTAGAAAGGGATTGGATGTTTGCATGGTGAAACAACATCCACAGCCGTATTAGTTAGGATAAGGGTTACAAGCTCAGCGATCCTCACGCTACGGGACAAAATGATCAGTGGCTGGGATCACAGGCAGACAAAAGCGATAACCATTCCCTGAAGCTCCTTGCAGCAAGGTCACATGGCCAGAAGCAGACACTGTCAGAAACTAGATAACCCATTGTGCAGTTCTAGCTGGGCTAATCCTGCGTGTCCCCAGAAAGCTCCAGAGAGGCTAGGCACAGAATGAACTGGAGAGAAATCCTTGTTATACCAAAAAAAAAAATAAAAAAATTCAAAAGATGCTTTATTGGTATGCATCCTACAGAAACAGTTACAAGAAAGGGCCTTGGACTAATCTGTCAAAGAAAACATGGAACAGCTGTGCTCTCCCTAGGAAGGCACCAGCCATGAGCAGGTTCCTTACAAAACAGGGCAGCATGGAAATACACTTGAGGAAGTTGGGGGCGGGGGAGGGGGTACCTGGGACTGGCACTCCGTGCATCAATGCAGATGTGTGGGGCAATTGCTAACAATTGAGAAGAGGCCTGGTAAGAACACGCACAAGGTGCTTCCCCACACCAGAAAGGGCACTTGCTTTTTACTGAGCTGGTCTCCTCCATGTGTAAATACTTGCTCACCAGGATTTTTATAGCGAGCTGGGACAGCTACTGGCAGAACTTCTGAAAAAGCAAGGAGACAGCAATTCTCGCTTGCTCAGTTCTGATCAGGTTTCAGTCCCCACTCAGTCTGTTACTTCTCTAAGCCCAAATATACTACTGAATTTGTACTGCTTTAGAAAAAAATTATCAACCAGTTTTCAATAATAGTAAAGTCCAGAGATGTTCCAAGACCCTCTTGCCAACCCAACAGGAGGTGTAGCCACGTACAGATAGGATCACCTCTTCTTGAAGCCATACTTTTTCCGTTCGTAGAAGAGATCTGTTTTGGAACTGCCCAGGTTGACGATCTTAGGGCAACCATCTCTCTGTAAGAAGAAAAGAGGATGCAAGTTAGGAGATGGGCTAACAGAACACCATCATCACTTACGTAGTTCTAGTAGGTTCTCAGTTCCCATGCTCTCCACCCTGTCCTCAAGACACATTTCAAAACCTGTGCAGACAAACTGCTCTCCAATTCTGGTTACTACCATCAAGAGAGTGGAACAGAGAAGAGGATGGATGCCTTTTTAACATTACTCGAGGACATTCTCTCCCTCAGGGTGAAGATGGAAAACAGCTCGCATAACATCAGCAGTTTAATGAAAAGGATGCTCAGTCCCTCAAGACTGTTCTTTCTAAATTAGGATACGCAGGATTTATAGGGCCGAGGGGAATAACCTTTCCTGTGGAAGCTGTGTCGAACATAGTGAGGATGGATTGGGACTGATCAAGGATAACATTGGAATTTGCAGTGTGTTCCCAGACAAGCTTCACAGGACAGTATTTGATAAGAGAATGAGAAAGTCAGGCTGGAAAACAACCTGAGGGAGTGTGTGAAGATGTGACTGAAAACAGTCCCAAGTGTGGTGTGCGAAGAAGCATGTGTTATGTCCTGTTTAGCTTGATTGTTTTGGGAACAAAAATGTGTAAGACTAACTGGCGAGCAAACAGCAAAAGAGAGACACCAGAGAGAGCTGCAGCAGAGCTTGGACAGAGCTTTTCCTTTCTTCTTGTTAGCTACTTGCTTGCTTACTTGTTTACTTGCTTGCTAATAAACTTGCCTTTCTCAGAAAAGGAGTTCTGAGTCCTTTTCCTCCCATACTTCATTTGCCACACTTTCCCCTGCTTAGCCAAAAAGAATCTTGATGCTTTAGATGTCACCAAGCCATTCTTGTGTTTAGAGACCCTTCTCAGCTGTGACAGCAGAACTGAATCTCAGATTTCCTGCATCCTGGATTGATTACTGCAGAGCCTATATGGTCAATCTTGTGAGAGGACACCTATTCACAGCAGCTACATAGATAAGTTCTTGTACCTGAATTCCAGTCCAGCAGACAGTGAGAAAAAAGCCACTAGAAAAGCAAGAAAGCAGAGCAGGGGAGATCCAGCTCAGAGGTCTGGTTGCAAAGACAAATGGGAGATGCACTTCTTGGTGTACCAGGGAACATCTTTCCGTGGGCCACCTACACCCAGCGTCTGCATCACTCTTGAGGGCAAAATGTTGTGGTTGGTAACAACAGCTGTGAGGGACCCAGCAGGGAGAGGAACATGTGCCCTTTGCTGTTGTGTAAACCCAAGGGGATTAGATTTAGAAAGCCCCTGGGCAGATGTCAGCCACTGTAGAAACTGCACCCAAACTGCCCCACTGATACTGCCTCCTGTGCAGGAGAGGCAACCTGGTGGGGAGGGTCTGCATGGTACAAAAAATGGGGGGGCAGGGGGGAAGAAATCATTCCTCCCTCATACATATGTCACAACTCATCTCTAGCTACTGTCTCATTTGATTTTGAACCTCAGTAGCAGGACTCTCCCAAGCCTTGCCTCCCACAATCCAGGGAGTCTGTGACAATCCTGACAGCATTATTGCAGGGCTCTGTTCATTCTCCCACCTCCTCCTAAGGAGGCAGGACACGAGCATGCTCCTGTCCCCCAGAAAAGATTACTTTTTGCAGCTTGGAGCTGTCCTGGATGACAAGGCGGGATTTTGTCCCTTACCCACAGATCAAAGTGGGGTAAAACAATACCTCATTCCTCCCTCCATCAGAACAAATGAACCAAGAGTAAGCAGGCCCTTTGCATCGTGCCCAACAGCATTCCACCTCTTCCCTCCATTTTAGTAATTGCTTTCTTGCTTCACTATCTTTTCCAGTCTGCCTGAGGATGATGGAAGTGCTGTGACTGAAACCTTGGAGCTTCAGATATAGAGCTCCGTCCATCTGCTTTTCATATGCACATCAGCACTAGCTACGGGCAGCACACTTTACTTTCCTCATTCCAGGAGCCCTACACCTCAGGCAGCCCTTTTCAATCCTGCAAGTCAATCAGGTCAATTCTGTTGTTTCATATCTGCAAGTTTCACATCTGCAATCCCTAACATTTGAGTTTGCTGGTACAGAACAACTGTCTTCACCGACAGCAGCCTTCACCCAGCTGTCAAAATAACTCAGTTCTTATTTGTCATTCTTCTGTTCCTCCGCCTCTATGTTTTCTACAATCCTTCCTTGCAGAGCAGATGGCTATTTCACACTTGAACCAGACATGATGAGTCATAGGTGAGTATAGGTTATGAAAAATACCCGTTGGGAATCAATATGAATTGGTAAAAATAAAACCAAGCCTATTTTACTCAGGACTTATCAAGCCAGGTGTCTTGGTTCCAAAGGCGAGTGAACAAAACTACTGTTTCTCACAGCATGTCTAAAGTAGGAGGCAGCACCACCATCACAGCACTTATATCCATATTTAGATACTAAGAAAGATTATGGTCCTGTCAGATCTAATGACTAAATTCAGATGAGGACCTGTCCCTGTCCTGAAATGAGCTGCAAGACTCTTGAGAAAATGTATGCACTGCAGAGAATTAAACCAGCAACTCACTCAGCTGAACATGTTCTTCTAAATCAATCTGAACCATTCTCTCAGCATGTTCTCCACTGCCATTAGAGTGTGCTGGAGACGGCATTTGCAAAGCACCAAAACCCAAACAACCTTTAACAGACACTCTCACAGCTATCAGGTCCATATTCTGGGGACAGTGCAACTGTAAGCATCATGTTCTTGCTTCTCCCTAAGGACTCTCTACCACTTCATTTGCGGTTCTTCACATCCTGCACCCATCATGATGGATATTAACAAATACCTTAACAGGGGGTGAACAACTGCCTCATTTCATATACACAGCAGCTACCCTTCAGCACGAGAAGATTACAAAAAGATTATAGCACTGACTATAGAAATAAGGGATTGTTACACCAAAACTTTGGTAGTGAAAACCAAGTGTCCCATGTCCCAACATTCATTTCAGTAGCTCCAAGTCCCTTAAAGGTAAGCACAGCTAACAAAGACATAACCAATTCAACAGGAGACTGAATGACAACGTACATCTTTTTCCTGGATGGTACATTCCTTGCAGTAGTAGGCATCAGACACTCCTGGACCGCCGCAGATCACACAGCGCCCCTGGTACGAGCCATAGTTACACTCATCGCATATGCGCACGAGAGTGCACGGCCGCACATAGGAGTCACAAATCACGCATTTGCCGTCACCTGCAAGTACAGCAGAGCCTTTGGTTACAGAACATCCTTTTCTCCACCCCCACATCGAAGAGGACAAGCTTCCTAGTCAAAGAACTTGCCTGTACATTCAAAAGACAACATAACTGAACTACAGAAATTCATCTTGCAGGCACATGGTGCAACTTTATATTTGCAGCAGACTTGAGAGGAACACGGGCCAGTAGCCTGCAATGTTTGAGGGTTTTTTATTTATTCATGCATTCACAATCAGAGAGGAAACCCAAAGTCACTTCTGTGATTAGCTGACACCTGCTTAGATCATACAATTACTTTTACTCTAGAACTTTTCCTCGATTTTTCACTTGTGAAAAAAATGCTGGACTGATAGGACTAGTGTCCTTACCTACAGAGAGGCAGCAGTGTAAGCTTCTCCCACAGTGCCATATCAACAAAAGTCTGGAGTTACTATCCTCAGAGAGATGAGATAAGAGAGTGTACTCGTGGTCCCTTTAATCTTTCATCTGTGAGAAGGCCAAAGAAAGGGCAAACTGGCATAAACAGCCATTTCACAAAAGTTGCTCTTGCTTTCTCACAAGGAACTGAGTGAAATTCAAACACTCGTATCATACAGGCAAGCAGCCACCAGATGCCATTGACAGTCTCTGCTGTGCTGGAGCTTATCCAAAACACTGACCTCGGGATGAAAGGCTTCATATCTTATTACCAGTTCCCAAGGCATCTAATCCTGACTCCCACAAACAGCTCAGCTAACCTGCTCTTAAATCTCCAGCACGACAGCCCTCAACTGCTACCAATGGGAATCTGTTTCACTGTCAAGTGCTCTTGAAAACAATCCTATTGCTTCAGACTGTGCTTCTCCCCACTTTGCTTACTTTCATACTATATTTGAGTCATGAACTAGCCACGTTATTTGTTCTGTTTCCCTACAAGGATCTAATGACAGATTACATACTCTTTCTTCCCTTGTACAGTTGAGCACTGGCATTTGATTTTGTAAGGTTTTTTCTGCTCTAACTCTAGATGCTTCCCCCTCCATTTCTTATTCTGCTAGATGCTGAAGGGAACCTTTCTCAAGGTATGAAGAGGTCAGATTCCAAAAATGCATTTTTTTTCCTGCATTGAAATGATCAGGCTGATCACTTTGTATTACAGATTACAAGGCATCAATCAAGAAGTCACTGTAGCCTCAGCTACTGATAATGCTGTCAGCATATACTCTAGAACAGCATGCATTTGTGTGACAACGTATTTGAGCATGTAACTTTGTAAGGATTCATTGATTTACACTTACAAAACACAAGTGACCGTTCCCATCTCAAAGAGTGACATCGACATCATGGTTAAAGCAAAAATAGAATATGATCCCCAAATCCAAACTGTATGATCTAGCCACAACACCGTGTTCTGAAGCAACTATATGTAGAAGCTATACTTACATTTTTCACAGAGTCTTCCAATTGCTGTAAGAAGAAAAAGAAGAAAAAAATATTTGAGGCAGAAGCAGGAGAAAAATATAAGTAACTATAAGCCTGAGTGTCAAATAATTATTTTCTGCAGCGAGCAGTCTTAAAAAACAAAAAAATAAAGTCAAGCACAGAAACAAACATATTTATGATAAACAGTATATATCCTCCTGGAGACATTTACCCAGGTCAAAGTTTAGATGCACCATGAAGGCATAATGACCCCCATCAACAGTAAGAAAACCTACAGCCATTATTCCATTTCAAACATAGCCAATGTACCTGACTGAAGGAAATCCTATACGTGAGTCTTGGCAGAGCTTTTACACTGATTTCAATGAGACAAAAAAAATAACCAAGTGTTTATTTGATTTAAGGCAGCCCAAATACCTTCTTCACTTCAGAAAGCAGTTAAATGTATCTTAAAAGTCTTGTCACTTGTCTAGGAAACTCACAACTCTAATGTTAGTAACTCGGATAAATGCCATAGATATCAAGTTTTAAAGACCAGATGTCCATATTCACAAAGACTAAACAGTGATTTAGTTGAAATTTGAGGGTCAAGGGATTCGTCATGCCGAAAGTGAATTTTCAACAAGGACAAACTGTTAGCTGCATTAACTACCCTAAAAAGAAGTTTCCTATGGATAGTGCAGGTGAATATTTTGTGTTTACACTGCTCTCAGAAAACTGCATGTTAAAAATTTGCTTTTCCAAGGAGTGAAAAAAATTCTGGAAGAGATATTTGAATTTCTAATCTTGTATACGACTTCTTTAAGACCCAGCAGGGCAAATTCTGACCCAACTGACAAGAAAAAACTTCATTAGCTGTATACAGGTGTAACTTGGAAGATAATTTTATCTCGCAAACAGAAAGATGCTCCCATTGCTAGCTGAAGCCTCCAGCTCATTCTCCTGGCTGCACTGGCATGGCCAACGCATCAGCAGCAATGTAGATCAAAATTGTATTTCTCTGTGTACAGCTATCAATTTCACCTGCCTTTCCCCAACCTGAGGAGCAAGAGGCTGCGGCTACGCAGGCGTTAAAGCCATTCAGCTCTACCGACAGCGGCCCAGGAGCCCCTCCACGCCAGGGCAGGCTTCTCACCTAGGACAGGGTTAGCGCCAGAGGCCTTCCTTGCAGAGCCTCCTCTCCCGCTGCAGGGGAAGAACTCATAAAACACGACAGAATATCAAAATAAAAATGAAATAAAATAGGGAGGGAGGAGCAAGGCGGGCGCCCCTCCCCCCTGCCCAGGCCTAACTGCCACGCGCGCTCGTAACGGCCACTAACGACACACGCGCGCCTCCCCCTCGCCCGGCAGCGGGGAGAGGGTGAGGAGGGACCCCTCCGGGACTCACCCACGCCCGCCTGCTTGCGGCAGAAGATGAGGTCCGGGTGGTGCTTGGCCATGGCGACGCGACACCCGCTCGGCGCTGCCGCCCCGCGCGCTCACCTCCGACCCGCGCTTCCCCGCGGCCCCCGGTCCTGGCTGGGGTGAGGACAGCGCATGTCTAAGCACTGCCCCGACCGGGAACGCCGGAGCGCGATCGCGTGGAAGGCTGCCGAGAAAAATCTCTTCGAGGAAAAATCTTCTCTCGCCCGGGAAAGACCCGCGCCACGCCCTGTGGCTGCTTTCTTGGCGCGGATACCTCCCTGCCAGGACCTTTCCCGCCCTGCCCCGCAGCGCCCCCGCCCACGCGCCGGAGGTTTGAAAGGGACCGCGTGACGCCATCGGGGCGCGACTTCATCTTTGTCAGTGAACAAAATGGCGCCGTACTGCGTCCTGGCAGCTCGGCTGCGGGTGAGTGGGGCGGAGGCGGGCGGAGCGGGTGGCAGGCGAGAAGGAGGGAGATGCGGCGGGGCCGGAGCCATTACCCGCCGGAGCGGGCGGGCTGGCAGGCAGGCGGGCTGGCAGGCAGACGGGCTGGCAGGCAGGCGAGCGGCTGCAGCCTCCAGTCCGGGCCGCCTCCGCGTGTAGGTCAACGTGTCCCCGACGCGGCCCAGCGCCCCGTTTCCGTGGCGATGGCAGTGAGGCCGCGGTGTCAGCGCGGCCACCTCCCTGGTCCCGGGGCAGGGCGCCTCCCACCTCCAGGCCCGGCCGGCCTTCAAGGTTGAGCGCAAGGTGAACGGGGCGGTGAGGGCGCGGCCTAACCCCGCCGCTTTCCCCGCCCCAGCCGGACCCCGCCTCGGCAGGCCGGGGTCTCTGTCAAACCCTGGGCCCACCGAGGTGCCTGGTGGGGTGCGGTCAGCCTGAAATAAAAAACCTTTCCCGGGCACGTGCTTTTTAAATTCCTCTCATCTTCTCTTTGTTCCCTTTATCAGCGTGCAGCAGTGCAAGGTGACTCCTCCTCGTGTGCATGAGTGCAAAGCCTATCTTTTGGTTACTTTTCTTCAAAATCCTACTTTTAATATAAACACAGGCCCATGGGTGAAAAAGATACCAGGATTTATGTATAAGTGGGACGTAGGAAGATAGAAAAAGCAGCCTGGACAGGCACATAAAATGCCTTTTTTTTCTAAGACAATGATAGTGATTCTCACAGCCTATCATGACTTCTAAAAATCACATCTGCTCGCCAGAGATTCTCTTACCCAAGACATTATTGCATTTAACGTGTACCCAATAAAAAGATTTCATGATCTTTTAAAGCCTGGAAAGCAAATTATCAGGATTCAGTTTTGTCTTTTATAGAGCTGCTAACAGGGACAAGGAAGTCTGTGCTTCCTTTAGTAACGCATGTGATGAAGTCAGGCAGTTTCGCAGTTTGCCATTTGTGACCTTGGCCAACATGTTCCCTTTTCCTAGGGAGCCAAAGTACAAACATGGCTTCTAGTATTCTGAAAGTACTTTATGAAGCATAGTTTGTGTTTTATATTAATTCCTTACTTTAGGGGTAGGTGTTTTAGTAAAGTATAGGGTTTTTTTTAATTTAAACATAAGTTACGGAATAGCACCATTTCATTTAACTTTGTATATTCATTCTTAATTGTTAAATAGTTTTTAATTTGTACTTGGAAGAGAGATGACTACTCATAAAATGAAGGCAATTACTTTATTAGGTTAATTAATTCTTATTTTATGATGTGTCATTGCGAGAGAACAAGCAGTCATTTGCTAAAATTAATTTTGTATAATGTAAAACAAAGGCTGTGCTAGCATAGTGAATACGGGGAGTTTAGTATTCCAGGAGACTCTTTTCTATTATCAGGTCAGAGTACTTGTTTTTTTTTTCCCCTGTGAAGGACTAAATCTGTGATGGTAATCCAACATGCTTCTAGGGGGTCTCTTTAGGAGGCAAACTTTTCTTGCCTATATGTAGCAGGCTAGAGATTAATGAATATTAGAATTACCTTGTCAGTCACTGCGATAGTGCCAGCATTGACCATGGGAAATGTTATTAACATCGCTTCTACTCATCTCCTGTCCTAGAACCGTTTTGAAATTGGAACTGCATAGGAAGCTTACCTCTGAGGGAAATAAATTGGAATTAGCCTGGTTTGGGCTGACTGTCCTATTTAAAGTACAGTTCTTCTAATAGCCTCAAAAGGTCAGGGTCTTTTTCATGCCTGTCTGAGATGCTTTTAGTAGCATCCCAGTTCTGGAGCCACGTTGGCTGAGGATGGGCTGAAAGAGTAATACTGTAAAACTGAACCATCTAAAGTATCAGGGGTTTGTTGAAGGCCTTGTAGACAAGTGCTGAAGTTATGTATGGGAAGCTTTGTGTATGCTGGCAAAAAGCAGTGTTGGCTAGAGTTGAACTGATCTTCAGAACCCTAATTTTGGTTGCTCTTTGGTAGTGGGTCCAGAAAATTAGACTTGCATATACAATGATTATACTACACTGCTTTTTTTTTTTTTTTTTTTTGTAGGCTGAATCATGGTGAATGTTGAAAAGTCGGCCAGTGTTCTTAAATGAGGGAGGATGAGGAAAGATGGTATTTTGGGTTTTGGCTAGGATTTTTAGTACTGATTTCCCAGATAGGAGCACATCTAGCACAGTTGCTACTCTTTTGAGCATGAGCTTTTTCTCAGTGGACTTGTCTACCACATCTGCTGCCAAAATGTAAGTTAATTTCTTAATTCAGACTCCCCTTGCATCTGGACCATTCACTGTAGTGAGCTAAAAGCAAAACAGCTATTCAAGATGCACTTTTAAAATCTATAAAGATAAGTGTTAGCTTCCTTACAGAGATTTCGGAAATAATGACCTATTTAATAAGCTGACTTTTTCATGTCTTTCAAGGAAGCTTTCCACCTGCCGAAATACTGATAATAGACTCTGGAGCCCTGTAAAGATTAATGCCATTTCTTTTACTGAAATCTGAGTAAGGACACTTGGGTGCTGGGACAACAAATTCAATGCCAGATTAGAGGAAATGACTTGGCAGCTGTTTGCTGGGTGGTCAGTCTGGCAATTAACAGATCCTGGATAAAAGGGAAAAAGTATAGATTGCTGGCTGCCTTCTTCCCTTGGCTGTTGGTCTCAAGGCACTTCTCACTACTCAGTAAAAAACCACCATAGAAGCCCCCCAAACCACCTACTGTTTCAGGGAAGAGTGAATGAAGCTGGAATCTGTAAGGCTTGTGGCTTTTCCTTAATCTTGTAGTTCTGAGGATGCAGTGGAAAAAGGACAGTCATGGAGAATCAACAAGTGTGATGAGTGATATATTGTAGATTCTTTATGAGGAGAGATCAGACTTTTGAACCAGGCAGTGTATGCTGTTGCGTATTGTTGGTGATGGGTCCTTAGGCTTGCTGGATGCCAACATGAGAACAACCATGTTGGATCAAATTAATTCCTAACGGAGTAGAGATGTGGGATGAGATTGATATCACAGTAAAATGAAGATAGCGCTTTTTTAATAGGTACCAAAGAGACTTTTCAAATAAAATAGGATAAAATCTTTTCAGTTTGAACATACTTGTCTATGTATCTTTTTTCCTTATGAAACAGCTTGATGAAATATAGCATTTATTAAAATACTATATAAATATTCAAATGGTAATGGCAGAAGTAGCAATACGAAGTAGTTGACTACTGCTTGACCACAACTTCAGGCTACCAAAAGTGGGAAAGGAGCATGTTTGAGGTGAAGGATCCTGTCTGGACACAGAGACCAGCAAGAGAAAACTGGAACACTGCAGGTCTGTTTCTGCAATGGTCAGTAAGACAGGGGAGAACCAATCACCTCGGCCAATCGGTTTCAGAAGACCAGAGAACCATTTTTGTCTACACAAGCACCTTTCTGGAGAGCCCTGCTTCAGATTTTTACCATGATCAGCTTTGGCACCTGGCAAGACTAGACTGCTGTGAAGCCTCTGCCATTACTTTAATTTGCAATTCTGTTCTTCTTTAGACTGAATTATGGTGAAATTTAGCTTTCAGTTTGCTAGGTGACAAGGAGGAGCTCCATTAATCACTTGTGTTACAGGGTTAGTTTAGGAGGGTGGGGGAAAGAAGGAATTGCTACAACCAAAATACCTTTCCTGCTATGGGGAAGAGATTATTTTTCCATGAATGTTGGTGAAATCCCTCAGTGTTTTTTCTAGCCACTCCAGCAGTTGGAGACTTTCACAAGATAATGGATATCTTGTGAGAGAAAGACATTTCCACAGCATTAATTGTGCTGGGTAAATGCTTAAGTTTATAAATAAATAAATAAAAGGGCAGAACAAAACAAACACAGACGTTAGGTGGCTACTATGTAAAGAGCAGCTTATGTATGTTAAACATTGAGAAGCTGGGTGGTGTTTGGTTTGTTTTGGTTGGTTTTTTTGGATTTTTTTTTTCTGGTGGAAAAAGGAAAAGTCTCAACTCTGACACCTGTGATACCTTCTGGAATTTCTAAGCTTAAAGTACGGCACAGTGAAATTTGATGACTGGGTTTCATTTGCACTCCTAGAGGAGCAGTGCCCTCTCTCATACCACTGTGTTCATTTATTTCAGGTGTTCTTTAATGAAAGTGGTGTGCAGCTGCTGTAGGTCTGCACTGCTCCTAGCAAAAGCTGTATATCTAATAGCTTAGGATTGTTTGGTAAAAAAAGCAAACTACACCCTTATTGCTAGTGTGCTGGCTATTATGATCTCACCTAGATTTTCTGAATTTCTTATGGTGTAAGATACTAATAAATGTTATCAAAAGGACAATAAAACAAGAGAATTGGATAAAAATTGGTGACATCTCATAGATTGTGATTAATTCAGATGATGTTTTCAATGCTGGTAACAAGAAAACTGGAAAAAATATTCACAAAAGAAAAATTAAACATGCTTGAAAAGATCTGAAGAGTTGACTAACATTTTTGACAATGCAAAAACAGTGCTAGGTACCGAGATCGTGTTCTGCACAAGGAATATTTGCTGATTTACAACCACAGATACAAAAGGGATATTCTGTGATTCCGTGATTTAGTACATTACTGCTCTGTTTATTAACCTGTAGTTATCAAAACCCTGTAATGCTGAAGTAGAGGATGAATGGAAAAAGCAGGATTAAGATTTAAGTGTAATACTGGGGGAGGAAGAACTCTGAAATCTTATCTTCAGTCTGTTTCCAGACTTCTAGCGCTGATGACCAAGACTTTCAGAGGATGTAAGAAATGCATGTGCCAAATCCTTGGAAGTTTTTATGGAGGCTGCCCTCTGACTCAGTTTTCAGAGCTGTGTGAGAGCCTTTTAACCCTGGGCACTGACCTGTCTCTTTCAGGTCAGGTGCTGTAAAGGTGCCTCACCATAGCCTGCCCTTCTGTGTTCCAGGGAACTGTTTCTCTGTGGAGGCTACCAAGCAAAATTTGGGCTTTTTTTTCCCCCAGCATTTTCTGCTGTTGCATTCAGCTCTGCTGTATACTTCATCTGTCTTGCTGTTAACTCACCTACCTGTAGGGCAACTGCAAGGCCTTTTCTTATGGTAAAGGTGAGGATGCCTTTGTGAGAGTGCAGATAAGTAGCACATGGATCTGCACAGCCAGGTTGGTGAAGCTGATGTGTTTGTTCCACATCTTGTCTCTCTCCAGCTCTGTGTTACATCATAGACCAGGCACACACATCAAAGTCAGTCTAGCTAGCATTGAAATGCAGTCATAGAATGATAGAATACATTGGGTTGGAAGGGACCCTCAAGGGTCATCTAGTCCAGCCCCCCTGTAGTGAGCAGGGACATCTTTACTAGATCAGGTTGCTCAGAGCCCCATCAAGCCTGACCTTGAAGGTCTGCAGGGATGGGGCCTCCACTACCTCCCTGGGCAACCTGTTCCAGTGATCCACCACCCTCATATTGAAAAACTTTTTCCTTACATCTAACCTAAATCTACCCTTTTCTAGTTTAAAGCCATTGTCTCTCCTCCTATCTCTACATGCCCTTGTGGACAGTCCCTCCCCTGCTTTCTTATAGGCACCTTTCAGGTACCGGAAGGCTGCTATAAGGTCTCCCTGAGCCTTCTCCTGGCTGAACAACCCCAACTCTCTCAGCCTGTCCTCATAGGAGAGGTGCTCCAGCCCTTTGATCATTTTTATGGCCCTCCTCTGGACGTGCTCCAACTGGTCCACATCCTTCTTATGTTGAGGGCTCCAAAGCTGGACGCAGTACTCAAGGTGAGGTCTCACCAGAGCAGAGCAGAGAGGCAGAATCACCTCTCTTGATCTGCTGGCCACACTTCTTTTGATGCAGCCCAGGATGCAATTGGCCTTCTGGGCTGCAGCTGCGCATTTCCACTTTATGTGGAAATATAAGAAGCTTTGTAATGATATACAGGGACCCTGCATAGGGAACTTAATATGTGATGGTGGAACAGATGGGTATCTCCTTTGTCCCGTACAGTCATCTGCCAGTCCTTCAATATAAACTCAATACTAGTTAAGCAAATACAAACCTAGGGCTAACTGGCTTTGGGAACTGTGTAAGTTCTTCTCCATCATGGCTGTAATATGTCAGAAGCACAGCAAACTGGTGTTTGCTTAAGAATCGTTTCAGCATTGCCTAAAATCAGATTTCTCACTGAAAGTGTAAGGCATCTGGTGTTATGAATAGAAATGTGAAATAATTTGATAAATGCTACCTGTTCTGGGTAACCTCATGACTCACTGTTTACCTAATACGTGGTATTGTATGATCAAATGTTCACTGGGTGCCTTCAAAAACCTTTTCAATTTTTTTATTCCTCAGCCTGTAAAATCCCAGGAATAAAAATGAAAAAACAGTTGGTTTATTGATACATTACGGGAATTTACTCTCCAAGGTTCCAGTGCTAATACTCTCCTTTTTCCAGTATGCCTTGAATAGTGGGATACGACGCTACCATGTTGCTCCTGTCCTGTGCCAGCGGGCCAAGGTGGCCATGAGCCACTTTGAGCCTAACGAATACATAAATTATGAAAAGCTGGAGAAGAACATCAACATTGTCCGTAAGAGGTAAGAGTGGAGGAGGGATCAATGTACAGAATTCAGCTCTGCAGTGATGGGAGAGGACGAAAAAAAATGTCACGGGGCCCTAGTGTAGGGGATACTTACTAGGGAGAGCAGCTTTGAGTGGTGGCAGTCACAAATGTAGTGAAACATGAGTTGTAGTGTCCCCAGGTTAGTGGTACAGAGCCATGGAAAGGGCTGAAGGTTACGATGAAGCACTGTGACATGCAGAGAACCAAGCCAGTGCAGAGGAGGTGCTAGAAAGGGCTCTGTCCTCTTTGTTTAATGTCCTCTTTGAGGAGTTTTCATATTGGCCCTTGCTCCTTTCTGGGGAAGCAGTGCGTGGGCAGTGATCATGATAGGCTAATGCTCCTTTGCACTGTGTTTTGGCAGTGAATGTCCTGCCGTGTTCTACTGTAGGCGTTAGGCACAGAAAGGAGGGCTAGGAATTTGTAGCATATGTAAACATAGTGACCTTAATCTGCTGATAGAGGCCTGCTAAGTTGTCATTCCTGCTGCACTTACCTCAGCAGCGGTTTGATGACATGTCCATCAGTCTTTGCATCCTTTCTTAAATGCAGGAGCTCTCATTTCAAGTCATTGTATCTACTTAGTTACTTCTCAGAAGATCTTACCACTGACATAAATAGGATCATCAAGTGATACAGCTGTAGGCTGAGAGGTCTGAGGTCATGGAACCCCGCTTAGTTCTTGTATATGCTTGCTATGGGATCTGGTATTTGTGAACTGAATCTTTCCTCTGTCTCACCTCCACATTTGCTGTCCTGAGGTATGACTCAAGAAATGAGCAGAGTCAATATTTCTTTTACTGTATAGGAAGATTATAAAAGAAAGCATAAAGTGACATCAATCCATATACTTTTGAACTTTCTGGACTGAGCCCTTGTTTTAGCCAGCTGCCAGTTGATATCTTAGTGCTGTAAGTAGAGCCTGCAGGTTCCTATGTGTTAATGGGTCTTAACAGTCTGAGTGATATGGGGAAGCATTCTGTTACATGCTTAAAAGGGCAAATGTTGAAGTACACAAGATGCAGATAATAAAATTCTTCTCCCCAGGCTTGACCGTCCCCTGACCTTGTCAGAGAAGATTGTATATGGACACCTGGATGACCCAGCAAAACAGGAGATTGAGCGTGGCAAGACCTATCTGCGCTTGAGGCCAGACCGTGTGGCCATGCAGGACGCCACTGCTCAGATGGCAATGCTACAGTTCATCAGCAGCGGGCTGCCAAAAGTGGCTGTGCCTTCCACCATCCACTGTGACCACCTCATCGAAGCTCAGTTAGGTGGTGAAAAGGATCTTCGAAGAGCCAAGGTCACTATTGCAGACTCTTAAATTCTGTCTGTTTGAAAGCCTCTTTCCAGTCAAAGGAAGAGCTTTTATTTTTTTTTTTTCCCCAGAAGGACAGCCATGAATCAGATGTGGTAACAGATTGCCTCTGGTGGTCAGCTCTGTAGATAGGTCAGATGCAGCAAAGGAACAGAGTAAATGGCTATTTGAGAGTTTTTCAGCAGATATTCATCCATTACATGGTTTAACGGATCATGAATGTACGAAAAACTAGTCTTCATCTGTTAATGATGGAAGCTCAGGTCAGAGGTGTGTTCTGGAGAGTGAGAAGAAATTTGAGCTAAGGGAAGAGGAAAAATCTATTTCAAAGGGAAAAAAAGGAAGACATTACTCTAGAGAGTTATGCTCTTTATGCCCCAGTATGGCAGTGTGAGAAACTTCCTGAACATGTGTCTGTATTACGCTAGTGTATCCTGTGAGGGGGGAGCAAATAACTACTTCTGTTTCCCAAACAATTTGCTAGTGATTAGCTGAAGAACACTAATTGAAGCATGTGCAGCTTTCAGGGCTAGCAAGGGTAGGTATAGATGTGTGGAGCATGGAGGATGTTTTTTATTTGGGAATTTCAATGTCTTGTTTGTTCAACTTCTGATTCACTGCCTTTTTTAAATTTCCCAGTCACTGTTTTACTGCTTATTCCTCCATAGAGGCTTCTGTTAAATATACACACATTCACCTCTGTCATACATACCGCAATATGTCTGCCAAGGAAGAACATGCTTTTAGTATAGCAGGGAGTTGGGGGAAATCTTGTTACTCCAAGTGGACCTTGGCTAAGTCCACTGTCAGAGCCAGGAGGAATTCTGCCTTGGATGTTGATACCAATATTTACAAACAATAAACAGTTTGTGGGGGCTCAGCTGCATTTTTAAGATTTTAGTCTATATCTATTCTCGTAATCTCCTGATGTTGAAGTTACTGCTTCTGGCTTCCTCCTTCAGGTCACGGTAAAGCAACTTAGGCCACTCAAGAGTGAATTTGAGGAGTTCTTGCTCTGCTTATCTCAGTCCTAAATTGTTGTGCCCAAGTTGTGGGATTAATAATTTGGGACTTAGTAAATAAGACAAGTTTTTTTCTTCCTTTTCCCTCCATTCTTCCCCTTCCCCCTATTCCTGAATTTGTTCTCTGTAATGCAATTGTATTTGCTGCAGCCCTGAGCTGAGATGAGTGTCTCTTTTGCCACCTGCTCTGAGCAGAGCAAGTAAAGGTCCTGCCTTCTTCTGACTGGGTTCTGCTTCTGCTGCTGCCAGTTGGCACACAATGAATACTAGCAGGCTGGAGAGTGGTTTGGAGCTGCTCCTGGCACATTGGCATGGTTACTGGGGGAGGGATATACAAACAGAGTGAAGTGACCTGACTCCCAGTGGAAAACGAAGCTTAAAGAACTGCTGCTGCCTCATGGGAAACTTCAGCAAATGTGTGCTGAGACAATTCTTCCATTATTTCCAGTTTCCCCTTTCTCTTTATTCTGAAGCATAGCTGCATGAGAACAGTTCTTAAGAAATTTTTCCTCCTAGTGTGCTTATCTTATCTACTCTGCCACTCCTCTGCCAAGAACTATCAGGACATAATAGTGTCACACTTCCTTGGCAACTGTGTTATTCTCACAAGCGATTTTCACAGTGTGACCTCCACCAATAATGGTGATGGTGCAGCAAGAAAGGCAGCATTGTGTGAGTCTTAAACAGGGGACTTGGTAGAATGAGAAGTGACAGCCACCAACTCCCCTGGCAGCAGGCAACTTCCAGTTCCATTTCTTAAGCATTTTGGCTTTATTTTTACAGATTATCTAAGGGGTTTGAAATGTCTGCAAAGCATCTGTAAAGCAAAAGGAACAGCTGGTAGACAAGGAAGGAGGGGCTAGAACAAGAGAGGGAAACAGGGTAAAAAACACCTCCCCCTAAGAATACAAGAAATGAGCAGAGCATTTTTAAAAGCCTTATTGGCAGGGTTGTCCTTTAATTGTTCCATTTCCCTTATGCTAGTTGAAATTGAAAACTAAAAAATATGCTTTAGTGGAGCTACAAGTTGGATGAAATTAAAGGTCCTATTACAACTGACCGGCAAATGGTCTTGATCCCTTTTGGTTTTAAAAGTGTGATGTGCACCTCCCTCTAGCTGCTACAAAACTGTGTAGCAAACTACAGACAGACATGGGAGGGAAGGGAATGTCTTTGAATGAGCTCTTGATATATGGAAGAACAATATGTGTTACTAACACTATGCGTTTCCCTATGTGAATAGGACATAAACCAGGAGGTGTACAACTTTCTAGCAACAGCTGGTGCCAAGTATGGAGTGGGATTCTGGAAACCTGGGTCAGGAATCATTCACCAGGTAAAATGTGTGTGTATTTGCAGTCTTTGAACATGCAGTGGCTCTTTTACCTTATGGTGAAGAGAGAGCTCAAGTGCAAACCCTTAGCAGGTTTCACCAGCTTAGGGAAACAACTTGCTTTCCTTGAGGTGATTGAGGTTTCTTGCTTGCTCTCTCTGTTATCTTGACAGCAGTGTTTTTTCTTAAAGGTTACTTTGGTCAAACTGTAACCTGATGTGTGATTAGGCAGTGCCAACAGCATGCCATGTGAATCACAGAAGCTTGAAATATCTTAACTGCTTGTGGGCTGGCTCCTCTTGGCACGATTGGAGCAGTAAGGGGATGCCATGAAGCTGGCTACGTAGGGCTAATGTGAATTGCTTTTGGTGGTAAGGAAAGCAGCTTTGGGAATGTACTTTTTTATGGTTATTTTTGTATGCTTTTGGTTCCATAAAGAAAAGAGGAGTACATAAGGACACCAAACAGAGCAGCTTACTTTAAGTAGTCAAGAATGGCAACACATAATGAGTTGCTATGTGAACTGAATAAAATACAAAACAGTTTCCAAGTATTAGATTCTCTTGTTTTAGCACTCGCACCTTAAAAGAATATGACTGTCCCAAGATAACTTACCACTTAATGAGGCTTTTTGGTTTTTTTGAAACCAACAACTCTGGCAGGATTTCCCTAACTTGCTCTTGGTTGGTTTGCTTTGTGGGTCCAGTAGACATTTTTCATCATTCTTCTGAGTCGCAGGCAGAAAAAATGGCAATGCAGCACAAAGCAAAAGGAGTGGAAAGGAGAATGGATGACATCCTGTCAGCAGAGAACTTGTGACCAGGTGCAGTCAAAAGCGCTCAGCTAGGTTTTCTTAGCTACAAAAAAGAGTTACTAAGGTTACTTTAACTTGGTGTGACACAACAGAGAAAGAAAATAGAACAGGTGAACTCTCCAAAAGGTTGTGGGAATACCTCAGGTCATCTGTGCTCTGAAACCACTCATAACATCTGTCACGTGGCAACATAGCTCCGTGCTGTGGTTACCTGATTTCTCGTGGCTGACTTTGGCTGGAGAAAATTGATCCTGTTTTATATCTTCAGAGTCCAGCTCTGGCAAAGTGAGTCCTGGAAAATGACCTTTCTCATAGAAATGTATTAATGTGAGCTACAAGCAAATAAAGCTGGAAGTACTAGAGGCAAAACCTTGGTCTTCTCAATAAAGGACCACCTTAGTTCTGTTCAAGCTGTTGTGTAATGCACGTGCTGTGAGTTCTGTGCTTCTCAGAAAAGCTGTCCATAACATTGGTATAGCACATACACAATGAGAAGTTAATTAGCTTGAGTTCTCTACTGTTTTGCCACCATAGAAAACTCATCATTTTTCATTAAAGAACTGATTTGTGGCTTTGCTGGTAGTTGAAGAGTCTTGTGTGGAATCAATAGCAGCAGTAAGAGAAGGGCAGCCTCTTGGTGTGTTTGTGAGGGATTCTTCTATGTGATTAGGTTTTGGCTGGCAGTGTCGATTGGAGGAGCCTGTTCGTATTCTGCTGTGGGAGCATAAAGTCTGTGAAAGGTCTTGCTAGCTTGCTAGCTTGGATAGGTGAACTAGCTTGCTCAGCAGTTGATCAGGGGTTTGGAGACTAAGGAACAGAATCCTAAGACCTAACAAGGGTGGAGCCGTAGCAGAAGCCTAAACTGGATGTAAGAGGTCTTCCAGTGAAAAAATTAAGATAATTTTTAAAGTTTTCTTACTATCCTGGGATGAGCATGGACCCTTGGGCTGAGACTTGGTACCTTGTTCTGTCACTGCATCCTCCACAAGGAGTTTGAAATGCAAGCAGATTTACAGTCTAGAACAAAATAAGGTACTTTCTTGCTATTGAAAGCTGAAAATACAAACTAATCTAAATTCTTGTTCTTGTCTTCTTTCCTGCTGTCTTCCCCCTCCTATCCCAACAATCAAGCAAGCAAACAATCCATTTTTACTTTCAGATCATTCTGGAGAACTACTCCTACCCTGGGGTGATGCTGATTGGCACAGATTCACACACCCCCAACGGAGGTGGCTTGGGAGGAATCTGCATTGGTGTGGGTGGAGCTGATGCTGTAGATGTCATGGCAGGAATCCCTTGGGAGCTCAAATGCCCAAAGGTAGGAGCAAAAGGAATACTAATCTTCGATGTGAAGAGTGAGGTATAAGATATGTAAGAAACACTGTTTTTCAGGCACTATGTATCTAAGGCACTATATACCATTACAGTCTTGTTTGTATTCACACACTGGCTTAAACAGCTGATCTGTGATTTATTGGCAGCACTTGAGTTTCCATTTCTAGCCTTTCTATTGAGGGACTGAGAGCAATACATGAGTAGTGGTCTCCCTTCAGTTGGCCCCATCAGTGGTTTCAGGCCTTGTGCACACATTGTAATACTTCAGGATTTTCTCCCTTTTGGTATTGTGACCACCTAGATTCTTAGGAAAAATTCTAAGAAGTTGTTTTGGCTGCTGAAAGGTAATGGTGTTAGTCATAATTTATTTTTCCATTCATGTTGCTCAGGTTATTGGTGTAAAACTGACTGGAAAGCTTTCAGGCTGGAGTTCTCCTAAAGATGTGATCCTGAAAGTGGCTGGCATCCTCACTGTCAAGGGTGGAACAGGTGCCATCATTGAATACCACGGGCCTGGTGTGGATTCAATCTCTTGCACTGGTAAGACAACATGAATCTCTTATCTGGAGTGGGTTGTTGTTAAAGCTGGGTGTGGAGTTGTCTGTGGAGACTGGGAAGGGAATCGGGCAAGAAGTGCTAAATGTTCTCCCTTAGTCTGGCTGGATGATTAGTACCTGGCAAACTGGGAGAGTGGGTGAGAGTGGTGTGACAAGATAGCACTCCCTCTTGGTGAAAGTGACCTCTCTCCATTAAATCTTCTTGTGACTTTGCTGAATGGTTAATTGTGAAGAATCCTGGTAGATGGTGTGTCAGGATAAGAGCAAGGGTGTAGGTATTCCATTGTATGCTTAGAGGGTGGAGATGTCAGAGATAAAGGACAACATTTTCATTTCAGCCTAGAATAGATTGTGGATAAAGACACAAGTTGAAGGCGGTACATGTGTGACAGCTGCTAAAGGAAAAGCATTTTAGAAAAGCAGGGCAGAGGGCAGACCAGAAAACAGCAGTTGGTAACATATGGTCTTACACTAGCTAACTGTGGGTCTTGGGTGCTGAATTTGAACCAGAAAAAAATGCAGTTGTCTGTAATGATGCTAGTTAGGACCAAATAACAAGAAGTGTCCCTTTCTTTGGCTTGAAGTGCAGCCTTCAAGCTGGGCTTCTCCTCTATTTGCACAGCTTGGCTACAACTTGGAACATTTAGTTTTTACAAACTGAGAGCAATTTGGGATTTTTCTTCTGTGAAATCTGAGGAATTTAACCTGTGATATCTGCTTCTAGCTCGTTAAATGTGAAACAGCAGCTTCTGCAGCTTTATTGCTGTGTCCTTGAAAGGCATGGGTGATCCCAGTGCTGTGAGCAAATGTTTTGTTTGTTTCATTGGTTTTTTTATTGTGCTCCATCACTGGAAGTTTTTTATTCAACCCATTAAATCTCTTACAAATTTCTGGATCTTCCAGTAAAGACAAATGAGATGGTAGGGAGGGACAGGACACTCATTGCAGGTAGCAGAGACACTACTCACTGCTGTAAATATATTTGGTGCTCAGTGCAGAGAGGGGGTTCCCTGTCATACCTCCCACTATGTGCAAGAATCACTGTAGCTTTCAGCTGCTTCCTTGCAGAAAAGTGTGGTTGCAGGCACTGTATTGATCGGAAGCGTTAGAGGCTGAGTGAGCCATTATGTAGTCAGTGTGTCCTGTCTGCTGTGGAATTAGGTTTATGTGATTAATGCCTTGATCTCTTTTGGCTTTGCTGTCTTTTCCATGGACTGACTGTTGGATGATTGGATAGCCTTGGACTTTCTCATTGACCCTGTGGTCTCTTCTCCCACCCCTTCTCTAGGAATGGCAACAATCTGCAACATGGGGGCTGAAATAGGAGCTACCACATCAGTCTTCCCTTACAACGCACGGATGAAGAAATACTTGGGCAAGACTGGGCGAGCTGGTAAGAGGGTTTGGAGGTTGAAGTAGGTAGAAGTGTGGATTCAAGTGAAGGTGTATTCTGGGAGCAGCATCCTCCTACAATGGTGTCTGGTGTGATTTCTGGCCTTGCAAGGTCCCATAGGTCATCTGGTACAAGCGAGTAGATGAAAAAGATGGGGAAGCATATGATGGACCCCCTGTGTTTTGCTGTTCCAAGCTTTTTCTTTTCCTGCATATTTTCTGCACTTTTTAGAGCTCCCTCCTTTCTTATTCCAGACATAGCTGCACTGGCAGATGAATTCCAGCAACACTTGGTACCGGATTCTGGTTGTCAATATGACCAGGTGATAGAAATCAACCTCAGTGAGGTAAGGCTTCCTTCCTGCTTGCCATCTTGGATGTTGTGATGCGAGTTTGCTTTGTGTGAATGAGGACCAAGCTGGGAGTTTGAAGCGATACCCCTGGCGCTGTGCTAAAACATATAAAAAACATTCAGGTCAGCTTCATTGACAACTCCTGCTCCAGTGTTCGTGTAGGAGAATCCTATTTAAACAGCTTCCAGATAGAGCTATGAAAGGAATTGATTTGCTGCTGTGTTTCTGGGTTTTTCTTGGCTACTGTAATTTCTGACTTTGTCACTGTTTCTTAAAGCTGAAACCACATATCAATGGACCTTTCACACCAGACCTGGCGCACCCTGTGTCAGATATTGGTGCTGTGGCAGAAAAGGAGGGCTGGCCTGTTGATATCAGAGTTGGTGGGTAGCATTTGCTCTTTCCTCTGCCTTCATCCCTGTGGCGTACATGTTGCTGTCTTGGGATAAGCGGCTGGTCACATGGCTTGGGATCCAGTCCTTAAATTACTGCTGTATGTCCTTTGACTTTGCTGCAGTGTCATCTCTTCATGGCCATATGAATTTGTTGGGAAGAGTAGTGACCACCTGGGCCAGGTGTGTGGGATGAGATCTGGGACAGTTGGAGGGATTTTAATCTCAAGAGGCAGACAAGTTTTGGTTTTGTTGTGGGTTTTTTTTTGCCATCTTGGAAACTTTTGAATGATTGGGTTGACAGGCATGTTATCTGTTGAAGAGCACGTTTGCTAAAAGTCTGTTGCATGGATTTGGCTGTTGCAAAGATCTGTCAGGAGCCAGTAGCATGACTGTCAGTCTTCCCAGCAGTGGACTGTAGAGCTCTCAGGACATAGTAAAGTTAGTACTTTCTGTCCTAAAGAGCAGGCTTGGATATTTATATACTCATTTGTGGGATGGTAACCTGTTGTCTGGCTTCTCAAGTGGGAATGAAAAGAATGCAAATACATTGTAAGGGCCACATCCCAAGTGGGAAATGTATTATTCAGTAGTGTTACAAATAGGATCAAGAGCAACTGTAACTGAAAGACAATTTATTTTTCGCTGGCTAGCTCTAGAATGCTGTCAGGACAGTACAGTATGTCCTTATGTGGTTGTCATACTGTAACAAAGGATGCTTTCTTTTCATCATTTCCTCCATTTATTGCTGTCTTGATTTGAAGCCTTTTCTGTCTTTGTGGAACAGTACCTCTCTGGTAATTTTCTTCATCAGAGTGCAAGTAGGCAACTCTCTGATCTTGTAAAACAATAACCAGACTAGTGTCCAGGTAGTGTGTTCTGACTGTGCAACTTCCAAAGCCATACAGGGGATTACTTGTGACCGCAGTATATTGCTGGGAAACTTGACAGTGTTAGTACCTGAAACTGTTTCAGATTTCCTGTCAGCAGAAAACATTGTTGCCCCTTATTTTTTTTTTTTTTGCTGAGAGATGAGTTAAGAAGAAGAATCCTACAACTGGGGCTGCAATAACCACCTTGTTTCTATCAAACACCACAGGCTTGATTGGCAGCTGTACTAACTCCAGCTATGAGGACATGGGACGCTCTGCAGCAGTGGCAAAACAGGCACTAGTGCATGGATTGAAGTGCAAATCTAAATTCACAATCACACCAGGCTCAGAGCAGATCCGTGCCACCATTGAAAGGGATGGTTATGTGAGTATGACTGCTCTTTACACTTCCAAACAGTGAGTGTTTGAAGTGCTGGAGTCTGAACCCCAAGCCCTGAATTAAGGTTGACATATGGGTGGTCCTCATGGCCCTTTAAGAGGAGGGGATGAGTTTGCCTTTTGGCTTTCCTCCAAGGTGCGGCCGGCCTTGCAAGGAAAGCCCTTGGGTAAACAAGCCCCAGGTGCCCTGCATTTTGATAACGAGTGCCAGGTGTCCTGTTTGGGGATAAAAGCTGGGACCACTTGCAGGAAGGGTTGGAGAGTCTGTCTGTGGAGTGGTTGCACTTCACAGAGTTTTCCTGTTGGGGAAGCACCTCCTGACCACTCATGCAACTGGATCGCAGTCAGGTCTGGCACGTACAAACGCGGGCTTTGTGGGGAGGCAACATGGGGTTACTTCTGTCATATGTAACCACCTTGTTCTCCTGGTTGTCTCCCATTTTCTCTGTGGGTTACCTCGTGTCTCTGCTTGTTCCATCTATTATGAGTGATACTGTGTCATTCCTGGGGTCGCTGGGGTTGATGTCTGTTATTTGTGATCTATCTGACTTGTTTGTACCCCCAGCGATCCTCTATATACTGACCCCTTTACGTGAAATAGAACCTACCTACTGGATTGTTGTTCTGCTGCTGGCTGTGTCTTTTGTACTGGGCCTACTAATTGGCAAAACAGTGTTAAACTCTCTTCCAGATAGAACTCGGGAGTCCAGAGGTAGCTAATGGAAACCTCTTAAACTTTGTCTTCACTTATTTCTAGAGGTGCAATTACTAATGTAGTAACCAGTCTTGTGTTACTACACCTGTGGGTCCTGCCATCACCTTGACAATGTTTTGACCTGATATCTTTACTACCTGAGTATGTAAGAATGAGATTGGAACTGGATGGAGCTGAGACAATTGTCACGAACTGGGGCCCTGAGAACATAATGGTACACATAGTAAGGGATGCCTTTTGCTTCTGGAATTCTGTGGATGGCCATGGCTGATGAAGGGCTAGCACCCACCTGCAATCCAGTTTTCTCCTTTAAGAACAGTTTAGGATGTGAGCAAGCACTTTGTCTGTAGGAAGGAAATTCCCATTCTGCACTAAACTTAGGGAAAAACTCATGTTTGATTAAAATTAAGTGTTTCTGTAGAGGAAGCACCAGGTATTTTCTCCCCTTTTCTGTGGGGAGCAGAAAATGATGATGTAATTAGTTCAAATATGTAGTAAATACTAGATGCTGTCACAGCTTGGGAATCAACTATATAAGTCTACATGTGGATATGTCCAGCCAGTACTTAACGCCTTTTCCAACAAGTCCACAGTCATGCTCTTCCTTAACAGTCGCCCTCTTAATTGAATCATTTAGCAAATGGACTGAGCAGGCACACACGCTTGCCTGCACTTTCACCAGTTCTCTCCTTACATAGACAGTGAGTGTGTAGGATATTAATCAGAGCAGACACTGCCCCTCAGTCCAATATCTGCAAATAGCTGGATTGCTCAGTTTAAAGTAGGTAGAGAATGGGAACATCCTGGCAAGTGATCCTGTGTTCTTCCCCAGTGTTAACTTGCAGCTTTACTGGGATCAGACCCCATGTGTTTATAAAAGTGACTCAAAACTTGCAAGTGAAACAAGGAGGGGAATTTTCCCAGGCTTGGTCCTTTCTATTAGAAGACAAGTGTCCTCTTCCCCTGAAAGAGCAACCCCAGAAACTTATTCCAGATTTTCTACTACTAAAAAAGTTGTTCTCTGTCCCCAGGCGCAAATCCTGCGAGATGTTGGAGGGCTGGTTCTTGCCAACGCTTGTGGGCCATGCATTGGCCAGTGGGACAGGTAAAGTGAAAGACACACCTCACTCCAGCTTTTGTATCTTTCAGCTCCTTAAGTACTCTGTGAAGCCAAACTTGATTGTAAATGTAACACACTGGGAGTTAAAAATGCTTGAAAACCCTTTGGGCCTTAGCTGTGTGATAGGCACTGGAGGAATAGAAATAAAAGACTGCAGATTTATATTGAGCCTTTACGTGACTGAAGCTGCAGAATGGCCACAAGTGTGGCCACACCTGGAGGGGAAAAGATGGTGAGAGAGATTTGTTATCTGTGAGAGTGTGAACCGAAGTTTGTATGGTCCTTTTAAAATGGGAAAAGTGAATTGGTCCAACCTCAATCATTGGAGTGGCAGGGAGGAAAATTCCCGGTAGAGGGAATGGGAGACACATTCTCATGTGGCTTTGTCATTGCTAGTTGTGGGATGTCCAAAGGCAATATACTTAGCTGATTATTGTTGAGACAGTTCAACAGTGCACAGCGTGGGCTATGAAAACCATTCCAGGAATTGGTGTCTGACTTGGTTTTGGACTGTCTTTCATTTTGAGTCTGTGCTTAAGGGAGGAAAACATGTCCAGGCACCGATTCATGTTTCCAAAAGATAGTGATTGCTACCAAAACCAAGCTGGGGGATTTTAGCAGTGACACATCTAGAAGCAATATTCCCTTTGGATTTGATGATCATGATTGTCTCTTTCACAGGAAGGACATCAAGAAAGGAGAGAGAAACACAATAGTTACCTCTTACAACCGGAATTTCACAGGTCGCAATGATGCCAATCCAGAGACTCATGCATTTGTGACTTCTCCGGAGGTAAGAAACAGCCAGAAGGAGGCTGCGGAATAGTTCAGGGTATCTAGGGAGCGAATTCCTTTGGCTGCTAGCTTTGAGACTGTTAAGCATAGGACTTTCAAATGAAGAGATGAGGGGCAGAATATGCCTTTAAATTTGTCATTTTTTCTTTCAGATTGTCACAGCCCTGTCCATTGCTGGCACTCTAAAATTTAACCCTGAGACAGATTACCTGACAGGAGCAGATGGGAAGAAGTTTAAACTAGAAGCACCTGATGCAGATGAGCTGCCTAAGCTGGTAACTGCTTAGTCTAGAGACAGAGGGAGGGAAGGCCTGTCACTAGTAGTGTTTTATATGTAGTAAGGGAACTTTTATGCATTGACATCTTCCTTAGTGTTAAAGCTAGAACAGGTGTGGTTGCCTGTATTGGCTTGTTCACTTCATGTGATGTTGGGGATATCTGAGGCTGACAATTTTCCATTCTTCTTTGGAAGGAGTTTGACCCAGGCCAGGACACGTATCAGTACCCGCCCAAGGATGGCAGCGGGCAACATGTGGATGTGAGCCCCACCAGCCAGCGCCTCCAGCTTCTTGAGCCCTTTGATAAGTGGGATGGCAAGGATCTAGAAGACATGCTGATCCTCATCAAGGTCAGGAGCGAAGTGGGGAAACACCAACTGTGACAGGACTGCTTGAACAGGGGTTTGCACACCAGTTGCTAGAGAAGCTTTGGGTGTGCCTTTGAGCTATCTGATTCCCTCTGCTACAACCACATTGTTATGGAAAGTGAAGCAAGGGTCTTCCTTCCAGGTGTTTCCTTCTGATACTTCTTTCTATTATAACTAAGAGACTTTTCTCCTTTGGGCTAGTGGTTAGCTAATACCATGAAAAATGAAGCTTGTTATACTATGTTACACAATCCTGCCCATACGATGCAGTCTGCAGAATTTGTCCTAGGTTCTAACCCGACACTTCTAAGATGCATTTGATCTGAGATGAAATTGTTAGGAACTTCTCATCCATCAGTATGTGTGTTCTCTTCCCATTTTATAGAAAGAGAAATTACTTCACAACAGTTTAGCATGGCATTTCAGTCTCTTAATGAAGACACGGGTTTCTCCTCACTGCATGTGGTGAGTTAATAGGATGAAAACTTCAGTTAGTACAGTGATGGGTTCTGAAGTGCAATCCGTTAGGAAATGAGCTTCAGGAACATGGCTGATTCTTAGTGGCAGAGAGCTGCAGGTACTCCCAAGGGACATATTCCACCATGCTTGAGTTTTTGACACATACAATTCCTTTGCAAGCACTTTGGGACTTCCCAGTTGGAAGGCCATTATCTCTAGTTAGGAATTCTGTTCTTACAAGCTGAGAAGGTGTATGTGCAGATTAGAAACCTAAAGGAAACACTTGGCATCTTGCTGAACTCCCCCAGCAGGAAGGCTGAGCTGTAGCAGGAAGGGCTTAATTGCTTTTTGTACCTGAAGAACCTGCTGCTGAGGGAAGTGAGGACCTGGCAGGGAGTGTAATGGCTAAGGTCATTTTTGTAACTTAACCTTTAGAACAGCGATGTTCTTCCTACCCAATGCATGCAGAATGACTATTGTGTTCTGGCTTAAGAGTGTTTTGCTTCTCTAACAGATGCAATTCTTGTGGGTTCATGCTCTTAAAAAGAGATGTGAGGATCCTTCAGGATAAAAAGTGTTGAGGAAGGGCCAAGTCAGTGATCCATCCTAAGGCATTCTTCTCTTTTACTACCCTTTAGGTAAAAGGGAAATGCACCACTGACCATATTTCTGCAGCCGGACCATGGCTCAAATTCCGTGGCCATCTGGACAACATCTCCAACAACCTGCTCATCGGCGCGATCAACACTGAAAATGGCAAAGCCAACTCTGTGAGGAATGCATTAACCCAGGAGTTTGGGCCAGTCCCAGACACAGCCCGTTACTACAAGGTGAGACTTTCCCCAGACACATCTATTTTAAGAGGATGTTTACACTTTGGGCAGTCTGTGCCAAGACTGAAGATCTCTCCCTCCTGCTCTCAAGTAACAGCAACTGTGAATTCACTCAGTGTTGAGGCTTTTTCTTGGGACTTACTCTAATGAAGGCAGTTCCTGTAGGAGATTCTCTTCCTACTTGCTACAGGGAAGAGGGAGAAGGATCTTGTGACCCAGAGGGGACCAGAAATCATAGATGAAAGGGGAAGAACTCCTTTAGGCACTGCACACCTTACAAGGCACAGGTGTCATCGGACTGCAACTAAGCCTTGCCTCCTGGAGTTTTTCACCTGTGACTAGTCTAATGTTCAAACAAATTCTAATATTGTCTCCTTCATTCTTTAAAACTTGGCTTAGAACCTCAAGAAGTGTCCAGATTGGTACTTCCAGTAGACAGAAGTTAAAAGTTTTCCATATCACTTCCAGAAGTAAAGCAGGGATCATGGCTGGTGTGAATACTGCTCTGGTACAGGACCATAGAAGGAAAAGTGGCAGCAAGGCTTTGCTCTGGGTCCCAAGGGCAATTGTCCTCAGCGCTGCTTAGTGAGGGATGGCAGTGCCTAACTGCTGTGAAGCACTTAATTCCTTTATTTCTGTCCTTCCTCAGAACCAAAGGGAGCCTTCTGGGAGAAGGTGTCACAGCACAGCCATGTCAATAGTGTAGTGCTGAAATTAGATGTATGGGTGGGTATTTATTGTTAATTCCTCACTTGAGTGACTGCAGAAATGTAAATCTGTCTCTTGTCACAGAAAATGGGTGTCAAATGGGCAGTTATTGGGGATGAAAACTACGGTGAGGGATCAAGCCGGGAGCATGCAGCATTGGAGCCACGTCACTTAGGGGGCAGGGTCATCATCACCAAGAGCTTTGCCAGGATCCACGGTGAGTCGCACTTCCCCTGTGATGTGTGTAAACAGGATGAATTTGGTTGGATGGAAGCGGTGTTCACCTTGCCCCAGGGCCCAGCACCTATGGGCATGAAGAACCCTATCTGCTGACCAGTCACATGGTACCTCTTGTCAGGAATCCCATTACATATCTAGTTAAGATATGCTAGGAACAGTGGATATGCTGATTTTGCTACAAAAATAATTTTTGCTGGAATGCTACTCTGAGAAGCACTGGGCAGCAGGAAGGTAATCTTGATCCCCTGCATTGTGTTCTTACAAGTGGGCTTGGCGGTTTGTTCTCTGCAGAAACCAATCTGAAGAAGCAAGGTCTACTGCCTCTCACTTTTGCTGATCCAGCGGACTACAACAAGATTCATCCTGTAGACAAGCTAAGCATTGTGGGGCTGGCAGACTTCGCACCTGGAAAGGTAACTGGGTGTTTTGTCATGGCACTCGGGGGGCAGGAATGTGCCACTTATGGGGAACAGTGTTGGGCTGTGTGTGCGGGGCCTGAAGCAGCATGGGCACCCATGGGCAGTGTGGCTGGCCAGCCAGATGAGACCTTGTACCAGCAGGCATGGGGGGGCTGGAGAGCAAGTCAGAATCAGATCATGTTATTCTGAACGGTTACAAGAAAACCTGGTACAACATTCCAAATTCCTGGACTTGCATTAAGCATGAATGCTCCCTAGAAGGAACTGCATCCACACTTCTATGTTAAGACTCCTCTGAGCTATAACATTCCATTTTTGACCCTTTAAAAACATGCAGGAATTTTCCTGTAGGAATTTTCAGTTTTTTGCTCCCTTGAAAGAGAAGGGGGGAAATAAAAACTGTCTTCTTCCTTTAGCCTCTGAAGTGCATCATCAAGCATCCCAATGGGAGCCAAGAAACAATCATGCTGAACCACACCTTCAACGAGTCCCAGATAGAATGGTTTCAAGCTGGCAGTGCCCTGAACAGAATGAAGGAGCTGCAGCAGAAATCCAGCTAAGTGCGCACAATGCCCCCAGTGCACTGGACTCGATTCAGCTTTGGCATTTTCATGAAAGTGCAATTCCATGCCTACTCTTGGGATAAATGTCTGATCAAATGTAACCATAGCTTCCTTTTTGTTATGGTACTTCCTCTTCACTGACATTATGAAAAGGGAGTGCAGCTAGGCTTACTTTTGTCTTTTAAATTCCCCAGCTCCTTTTTTTTCTATTTTGGCTCAGTTTTGGTTGTCCCACAGTTATTTATATTTGGAAATAACCAGCTAAGGTGGGTTTGTCTGCTCAGTTGGTTGTTTTCTGCCCATTCACTTTACTGATGACTAAAGAAATAAAATGAAAATAAAGAATGTGACCATCTCTTCTGCCTCATGTTGTATTCATAATCCTGCTCTTCAACTCCTGCTTCCCCTGTTGCTGGGAGAATGGAAAAGAACTTCTTGGAGATATGAGATGGTACCTGCCCAGTTCTTATTCTGTAAATCTGTGCTGTGCACAAATGCACACAGTAAAAACAGCCTTCACAGCTGTCTTGCACTGTTTAATCCTTGACACTAACCTACTGCGGGCTACACTCACAACAGTCACTGCATTCCTGTCCAGGGCAACAGTGACACTACTGCAGCAATGACAAACTTGCAAGGAGCAAGTGATGTATACGCATTTTTTGCTGTAAAATCATTTCCTCAGGCACAGCTTGCTTTCTCAACAGGAGGCTGATGTTGAGGAGTACCTCATTAGATCATCATGTGAAGCCACACAGCTACCACCTCACTGTACTGCTGGGAGCTCTGATCCTGTACCATGGGAGCTGAGCACACCACCTACCTGGAGGTACCTGTGCTGTTTTCTCTCCCCCTAGGCACTACCCCAGAACAGTTGGTGTGGAAGCCTCTCTGGCTGCTGAGGCTCTAACTTGCTTCACCCCAGTTTCCACCTGGGGTTGTTCTGCAAATGGTTTGTTTCCTCCATGTCCAGATGACTGTGTGCCTTTCACCATTCACATAGAGCTGTAGACAGCACTCAGTAAGCATACTGTGTGAGCAGGTGGACCTCAGTTACTATGTGAACCTAAAGAATTCTAGGCTCCTTTTTAATTAGGGCAATGCACCAGGAATAACAGCTCAGAACTGAGGGGTTCTAACAACGCTGCAGGGAGGGTACTGGTGACTCAGGCTTTGTTTTCATAGTTGGAGGTTAAGCAGACCCACTATCCTGGGGAATTACAGCCCCTTCCTGCCAAACGTGGCTGGCTTTGTAATTATATGCAACATCACTCTCTTGGCACTGGGCCTGCATAGATTTTACTCGCTGTTCCACCCTTCCCTTTCACTGCTGTCAGGAAGGGTGATGGCAATTGTTTCTTGTTGGCTGTTAGAGCAGAGCAAATGTTGGTCTCAACACTGTCTGCCTTGAAATCCAAGTAGCTGCACTGCAGGAGGCAATTTTTTTCTTCCTGCTAGGCAGGAAGCTAATAGTTTCCCCACAAATTGTACAGGAAGGCCAGCTGGGTGTTTTTTACTATTTATTCCATTTCTGGTATTAACACACCCCCACAAACAAGTATTTAACTTGCTCAAAACAACCTTGGTCCGTTTCAGTTCATAATTATGTCTTTTCATTCAGACTCCTGGGAAGTTGAGCTCATTCTACAGAAATACAGCCCACCCAATGAACTATTTCCATTCAGCACAATAAGCAGCCTGTAGCCTTCCACAGTGGTCATCTTCACAGAGCCTAAGCCAATTTTGGGTAAACCACTGTCATTCCAGTTCTCTTTGGCTGACTTCAGCCATGGGTTAAGTTCCCATTCATAGCAGAACACTACCACCACCTCCCCTGCCCTACCAGCAGCAGCATTTTCCAGGTCTCCAGAGTACCACCCCTCTATTAACTCCAGTCTTTTGCTGTTTCTCCTCTGTTTCTGGTCAAAAGAATGGCAGGTTTCTACCCCTCTGAGATCAAGCTGTCAGCCCAAGGGAGTGATCTGTCTTGACAGGCATTCTCTCCTGCTTTCACTCACTGAAGTCAACTCCTTTCTTAATTCAGGCAAGTAAAGACCTCCCCAGTTTTCCCTCCAGGGCAGGAGACCAAAGCTCCAGCTGAGTTTGTTGCTGCTGTGCTCAAGGCTTTTTTGTGCCTGTAAATTCACTTCTACATATCAGTGAAGGCATTTCTTGAAAGCGACTGTCTTGATCTGGCAGGTTGGAAGCTGAAGGGGAAACTGAGAATGGCAGGTCTAATTTCTCATTCAGCTTCAGAGAAGCAATGAGCAGCAGCAGGATCCCACAATCCCCCAAGCATTCACTGGAAAGACGTTCTGCAGAGTAGGCTCTGATTGCAGCTAACTGTTTGTCCACCACGACAAGAGGCCCAGGCCTGGCTCACTGATTGATCCCTGTTCAGAGAAGAGAGTGTGTGATTGTAAACTGCATAGAGAACACAGGAGTAAATGCATAAAATTACAAAATCTCTACCCCCTGAGTTATGGATGAAGTATTCACTTTTTTTCCTACCAGAGCTTGCCCAGACTCCATTAAATCTTCTCAACACTACACCAAACATTCAACACTTGAAAATCAAGGACTTGCCCATTGTACTTCCTGACAGTCCCAACATGCTCCAGCTGTGAGAAAACACAGCTTTCATTCCTTTAGATCCATCTGTCTCTTACACTGTGCTCAGATGGGTCTTATGCCAAAAACTGCATGGGAAAGACTGTAGCTGCTGTGTAAACCTTGACGTGGTTCTCCCAGCTCTGTGCTCATAGTAGGCTCACTCCTACTTGCAGTTCCTGCTTTAAATCAGCCTCAGGAGGAACTCCACCAATCACCACAAAGTGTTCCAGTGAAAACACATAGCAAACACAGCATGACCACAAGAACAATCTCATTTCTCCCCTTTTCTACTCCTTTCATTGTGAGACTCTCTTTGCTTCAGGGACAGGTTAAAACAAGCAGTTCCTGGGGAAAGGGATGCTATTTTAGACAGGGAATAAACCACAATGTTCACAAGGCTCTATGAATCATGCACATGGTTACCACAAGAGTATAGGGTGCCTCTTTCTTCTGGACTTCTTCTGTGGCATTTGAAGTGGAAGCCTCTGCAGAGCTTGGACCCGTCGGTGATGTGTCAACAAACGTTTCATCCACGACTCGGAACCGGATCTCCTCCCCAATGTCCATGTAAAGGTCGTGGGCCCCTTCTTCCGTCTCATATTCCCACACCCACACCTGCTCTGCTTCATCGCTGGCCACACCAAGGGTTAAGGATGGAAATGATCAGTATTCTGCCACTTTCTGGCAGTTTTGGGAATAGGCTCAATTCAAAGCCTTTTCACAATTATTTCTCAAACCACAACACGCTGTCCTAGGTCACCATCTGCGCACCTTGGGATCCCCATTTTGTTTCTGATTTTCCTGCTTCAAGGTGTGTGCTGCTGGGCAGAGCAGGGATTACACCCACCCCAGAAAAACCCAAACAAAACCCCTTAAACCCAAGACCACCTCACCTACCACAAATAAGTGTATTAGACACACCACATATCTAGACTTTACATGATGTGGCAAAACTGGCGTTCTGTCTTCAGCAGCAGCCAAGACTACAGGCAGGGATTACAATGCGGTTGTTCGGGGGACGCTGCCGTTCATTTCTATCAGCGGGCACGATGATCCTGCAAAACCTAATAAGCGTGAGGCCTGTCTAGCTGTGATAACAGTCTGGGGGACTCGCCTGCCACAACGGCTTAGCTTCTGCCACTGGGCACCTTCATTGTTGCAGCAGTGAATGCCTGTTGGGCCAGCACTGCACAATCTTTTGAAATGAAGTAGTAAAGTTATCAAAGGTGATCAAAGGATACAACTTAGCTGGCTGCTGCAGGGATTCTGGTGGGATGACAATATCATCAAAGAATCCAATAGAAACTGTGGAGAAAAGAATTTGATTAAGACTGAAACACTTCCTCAGAAATGCTGTACCACAGCGATTCCTAAAATGCATCTCTAGACTCATTCTCCTTCCTCTTCCAGGAAGGACATCTGAGATCGTGCAGGAATTATTCTTTGAGCCACAACACTCAATTTCAGTTGGCAGCAAAGAACCACCCAGCTTAAAGCACATACAGCAACACAGGGCACAGTCTTCATGCTGGCTGGGAAAGGAAAAGGCTGTTTGGAGCAGGATTGGAAAGGAAAGCGTTCCAAGAAATGAGTCAGATGTTATAGAGGTCTGTGAGAGAAAAGAGCTTAGCAATCACAGATGTAACGGGTTTAAATAAAGACCAATATAAAGTTAAAACAACCCCCACCTCCCCCTTGAGATTTCATGATGTTGAATTTTATCAGAGAGTGGACATGACCAAATGCAGCAACAAATGCAGCCAAGATAATCTTATTGTCCTAACTTAATAAGTGAGGAGCTTGCTTGCATGGAAGACTCCTACAAGAAAGGAAAACAACTCACCAATTATGTATTCCATGAATCTGACAGCACTTTGTGCTCACAAAGATGTTTCCCTGCCATGTTTTCAGGTACAGGAAATGATCGTAACTTTGCACAGAACTACAGGGAAGATATATCAGACCAACGCGAGCTGGTACTACCACTTTAAAAAAAAAACCCCACAACAAGTTCTGTTAACTGAAGTGAGAAAATGAGTCCAGTCTACACTGCAGACCGGCTTGCCTGTTCTCCTTGGGCAGGCACATGAATGACAAAAGGAAAGGGGAGTGCAGACAAAAACACAAAGGGCATAGGAAGCTGCCAGGCTTGAACTGCCAACCACCCTCAGGTCAGAGCAGTGCTAGAGGCCAGGAACGGACTTTACCCAGCCTACGGGCACCACTGTACAACCTGAAATCACAGTACCTCGACAGACTCAAGAGCTCTGCAGCTCATGCATCCCTAACAGTAGAAGTTGTACTTTACCATGAACGCCATCCTGGCTGCAGCTTTTAATCTGTCCAATCAGAATCTCATCCAGGAAAGGATGGAAGACCACGTAGCGGAAATGCACTTAAAAGAAAACAGATCATTAATATTATGTCCATGTTAGTGAACTATACTCCTTCCACAGGGTGGCAGCCATTAAAACAAAATGCTACATCCTATATGTCCTCTAAAATGCTTCCAGTTTCTTTTACAGCTTCATTACAGGCACTGATTAGGCAGAAAAGTGAGAGTAAGAGTTCCAGTTCCTAACTGTTTTGTACGAATTATGACAGCAGTGAATCAGCAGCCTCCTGTTCTCTGCTCTTTTGCAAGAGTTTAAGTTCACAGAACAGAACTATAAATAAAGAACATGGAGCAGAACCTCTGCTTTAGTTACATGAGCATTCCTGCACAATGCTTCAAGGCCAAGAATATCAGTTGAAATTATACTTTTTCATAATATTTCTACTCCTTCTATCTTTGTCAGCAATGTTGTATTTTCTTTAAATGAAATATTTGGTATCGAATATTATTAAATAAGATTCTCTAACATAATTGCATTTTTCATCCAGGTTAAATAAAATAATGTTTCTAACTAAGCATTTTTCATTTATAATTATGTTATAAGACGACAATCTGAGTCCAACAATGCTTATGAGGAATTTAATGTCATTTTAGCCATCCATACCCTGTGCTCCTCTTCTACACAAAATCAGGCAATAGAGAGTAATAAATCCTGCTGTGTCTGATAATAAAAGTGCTACCCCAGATTCTGAAAGCAGAAGGCTTTTTTCCCCCAGAGAGAATACATTCTCGTTTCAGTTCAGTTCCCTTCTAACAGAAACATTTCATGTGCTCAAGCTAGGCTTCCACACTGAAAACTGGAGCTAGAAAAATGCACCTCTTTTCAGCTTATTTAAAGAAACTTATTTTAACTTAAAAAATACATGAAATTTGCTTTTATGCATTTACTTCCAGTTTTTACTCAGACAGATTTGCCAAAAGTCAAAGGAAAGAAATAAGTCATTTCTTATTTAAAAAAAAAAAAAAAGAAAAAGACACTAGAAATGTATGCTGAACCAAATCTGTCCAAGTCTCAAACAAAAATGTAGCAAAAGTTCCAGCTAGGAAAATAGCATCAAATGCTGTGCGGATGCTGTATTTAGAAACATGTTTCAACATTTGAGCTAGGGAAAACAAGCTTCAGAAAGAAAAAAAATTAAAATAGACAAATGCAGAACAATTAATACAACTTAGTTTCTCTGTGCACATTTCCAATCATTTTAAATTAAATTAAACCTTTCCTTATGCCACGCTTATGGGTCTAATGGTAGAACAGAGATGGACAGCTGGAGAAGGAAAGCAGGACTGGCTGGCTATTTAAAGCTGTATTTGTACTCAACAAATGCAAAGGAGATTTTTGCCATGTTCCTCTTGCCCTCCTAACAGGAACAGAATTAAGGCTATGCACTTCAGCAAGTTCCTTTAAACTTACTTTCCCTAACAAGTGAACTCAGTTTACATTTCCAGACTAACCTTCTGCAAAACCATTTAACTGAGGACACGAATATACCTTTGGTGTGTGATGCACCATCTCCAGGGAATATGTACGAATCTTCCAGCTTTGTGATATCATACAGACAGATGCAGAGGCCGACATTGTATACAACCTGCGCAAAGGAAAAAAATAATTTAAAAGCAATAAATCAAGCAACCCACCACCTTAAATCAAGCAAACCATCACATTTATACACTACGCGCTTCAAAAGAAGGCAACAGAAGGGTGGCAAGAAGGGAGGGAGGCTGTTTTGGTACACTCCTTCAACAGACCTAGCCTTAACCACACTGCATTGTAGGGGAACCCTGAACTTACTCAAATGTTATGGGAGGATGTATTTTCATTGGCACTGCAAAGAGCACTGCTACAAACAGAAACCCATAAGGTCTGCAGCAGGAGTCAGAAAACTGCCAAGATAGTAAACAGTTGCCCACAGACATCATTCATGAGCCCCAGTTTGGCCAAAGGCTAAACATACTTTTCACTAGAGTTACACACTCTATAGGCTTGTCTTTGTCTTACATTATATTAGCTCTGGGGAGAGATGAGGAGAACTTTTGGTTTCTCCTCTACTTCAGAGACAGCTTCACAGCCTATAAAATTTGAGGTACCTACATCAGCAGAAGAGGGAAGAGTTTTGCTTTTCATAACCTGTCTACATAATCTGCTGTTCACAACCCTCAATCACTTCAGGTTGGTCTTTTGAGCTCCATTCACAAGCTGTATTTTGAGTTTTGCACCTGCCTCAGGATAAAAGCTGTAAGCTAATCACAGTCCCAGAGGCTGCACAGGGAAAGTGTGACCTCCTGGCCTATGACATAACACTTTTTTAGATCCTGCACCAAAGACTAATTTCTTACTACCATACTGTATTTCAAGTAGTAAGCACAGACCAAGCCAGCTATTAACACCTTCATTTCTCTTCTGGTATACTTTGTCTTTTTTAAAATTTCCCCACTGGATAAATTAGTTTGCATCCATTTTTCAGACTGTGTTTCAGATTGCTGCTCTACACACAAACCAGCAGTTACTCTCATTTATCTTATGTGGGACAATCTGGCATTTCAGCACTTTCCTATTACAGCACTAGCCATTAGAAAAAAGTTCCCTTTGAGATGATACATGGCTGTCTCTTTCTTTACAGACTCCATATCTGTCTCTGGGAATGGCCTTCACATCTAAACTATTCTGATACTTCACCCACATACCTTATCAGGAACAAATAAAAGGAAGAAACACTCAGTGATGCTATGACGCTTGCATCAACCTATACAAGACCCACACTTTACCTTATTGGCCAATTTCTTGTTTAGCTCTTCAGCAATGGATTCATTCAGTTTCCTTTCAAACTGCCAGGGAGGAATTCTTACTGTATCAGTCATCTCTACCAGGACAAACATGGTGGTGGAGAGCACCTCTGAAGGGAAAGAGAAGACACCAACAGCCTCACAAACTAGAGCAGTGTAGAGGCAAATAAGCCCCCAGACAACTGATGTGGCGCAGGCCTGGGAAACTACCCCAAGGTCTTGCAAGGGGCTTCGTGAGGCAGCACCCTCGCTATTCCAGCAGCTGGGGGGGGGGGGGGGAGGAAGGGAAGTTGAAGACGGCCACGCAACCGCTGTTGGGGGGTGGGCGGCCGGGCAGCCGCCCCTGTAGGGAGCAGGGGGAGCGCACCAGCAGCCGCAGCGCCCGGCAGGTGGGGGATCGGGGGAGCCGGACGGTTAGGGCGCTTGCGGGTGAGCCCGCGCGGCCCGGGGGGACTGCACCCGCCCCCTCACCCACCTGCCGCACACGGAGCCCCGCCGCGCGCTGCCCAGCCGCACGGCACTTCCGGTGCCTCAGCCAATCGCTTTTGCCGGGCGGTCCCGCGCCCTGATTGACGCTGGGCGGAGCGCTCAGGGGACACGGATAAAGCCCCCACCCCTACCCCCTAACCCCCCCGCCGCGGCGGACATTTTGTCCCTCGTGAGGGCACATAGGCTCGTTACGTGCTGTTCGTGGTGGGGAGACTGCGCTGTGGTGGTTCTGGTGACCCCGGCAGAGGGGCGGTTTTGGTCAATGTAAACGTAGAAAGGCTTTCAGCAGCCGGGCGCGCAGGGCTGCTCCGTGAATGCCACCCGACCCTTCCCCAGCCGGTGTATTCCCTTGTCGCCTTCCGTCTACTTGAAACAATCTGTAATTGCAGTTAGTGCACTTTCATTTGCCGTGTTTGTAACCTGCAGTCCTGACAGGGCAGCAGGGACCCAAGTTTGTGTCTTTCCTGGAGCTGATACTTCAGCTGTTGGCCTGCCTGTATGGCAGAACCGGGTGGGTTTATGGCCCCCGTGCGCCTGGAAGGCACTCGTCACAGCAGTGGCTGCCTGATACATAGCTCAAGGTTATTATCAGGTACAAATTGGTATTGCGTAGAGCTGGAATAATTTATTCTGAGTGTTAATTACCAAGAAAAAAAAATCCCTATGGTATGATTCTGCAGGGCTTGGTGCATTCTGCAGCAAGGTAAGCAGCATGAGGGACAGCATAAAACAGAGGGGTGAGCTAATGTCTGAATTTTTTGGGGAAAAGTGAAAGGAGGTTGTTTGAAGTGTGTTTTAAAAAAGATTCACCAGGAAAACCAAACATCTCTGGCTGACAGTCAAAACTGCACTGTCAGCATAATAGCTTTGATGCAAATGCTAAGTATGTCATCCCCCACACCTCTCAGCAGCACTTGGTGGGACAGTAATGAGTGTTTTAGATAAGAAATCATTAAATGTTGAGCTGTCTTGGAGCGGGAAGGGGAAAATGAGGTTGCAAATACTGTGGCTAGGCCTCATTAACGAGATACCTGTCTTGGCCAAGGAGTTTCTGATCTCTTTGCTATTACTCCTGTTTCACCGGAATCTGTTGAATTATTTCTTGATTTGATTTTTTTAAAAAAAATAAACATGCCTGGTCTGCACATGTTTGGCATGTTTGTACTAAATGAGGGGCCCAGGAACAAGTTTTCCCCTGTCACCTGAGAAGAGCAGGATTTTTCTTGGGAGCAGCATCTACTGTCTCAGCAAGGAGCTCTGCTGCCAGCACAACAGACACTGCTCTGTCAGAACACTTCAACCCAAGTCCCCTGCATTTCTTCCTCTTCTCATCCTACTTCAGGGAGCCTTACAAAGGCTCCGTTCTCCTGCGCTACAGTCGTGGCTATGCTAATCTCGGCATGGCACAGTTTTGCTGGCACACATGCCACATCCCTTGCTGTTTTGTCCTGGCCTCACGCAGGTCTGGCAGTGCAAGGTTTTGTGGGTATCTGTAGCTACTTTTTCAGAAGAGAGAATAGTTCCTGACCCTGTCTCTTTTCTGATGGCAGGGGAAGAAACAGTCTTGGTATCACACGAGGAGGTAGAAGTTAGATACTGTTAATATTTGCAAGGTGATCACTCTGGATGCTTTTGTATATAAGAACTGTAAGGTTAAATACGGGCAGTGGTTCAGGGAAATAGTAGGCTGAATACCTGGGAGGACATAGGAGATGGAGAGAAGTGGTTGTGGGCAGAGTCATATCACACTTCCATTTCTAGTCCACCCTTGAGCTAACATTTTTCGTGCTTCTAATAGCCATGCCCCATCGAGGACTGTTGGGTGCCCAGTATGAAGCAGGTGAATCTCCCTTCAGCCTGATCCACAGCTCCCAAAATCCAGCTGTGTGAGCAGTGTGTCTGTGAGGCCTCGCACCCTACTGGCTTGTATATTACAGTTGGGTTTTGGTATCTTGTAAAGTGCAGGCAACAAGCAAGCTCTTCTAGGATGGGGATGTGCAGAATCTCTGTCTCCTGTATCAGCTCTAAGATTGCCAGCAAGGCCTGAACACTGCAGGCTGTTCCACAGTGGGGATGACAGGATCCCTCTTCTCTACATAGCTGTGTATTTTGGTGAAATTTGCAGGTACTTTGACAGTGCTCTGGGGAAACTGAATTGAAATGTGTGGAGAGAAAGTTGGCAATCATGCAGTCAGATGAGCTGTATTGCCTTAAGATATCAGGCTACAAACACCACCAGAGCTGAGTCTGACTGGCAATTTCTCAGCCTCCACCAGTAACATCACAGGCTGTGGGAAATGATTTCCAGTCTCACCCTCTGCAGGTGACCCACCTCCCCAGTCCCAAGCTGGTATGTGCCTGGGCCTTTTTGTACATGATGGGTGTTGCTCTGTTACTACCTAGGTTTTATCCCTGGAGGAATTCTGTATTTCATAAGCACCATCTCCAATGTAAAAATATAAACCAATGCCAAACTTTGCCCTCTAAAACATGGGTGTTGTCTCAACTCAGCTATTGATAGCACTCAGAGTTACACTATATTTAACACTACAGCTAAACTATCTTAGTGTTGGAGATTGTGTCAACAGCCTCATTTTGCTGAGGGGTCTCTTTTTGTCCAATTAGTACTGACACAATAAATATCCACAAATCTGCAGCACCTCTACACACCTTTTCATACATAACTATAAAGTCTCTAGAGTCTCTCTCAGCAGTATTGGGGCTTTTTCAACAGTGGGGAGCATAGTTCTTGGTTGCTGGGTTTTTTTAAAGCTTCAGCTGCTGGAATCCAGGGATTCTGTCACTCACAGAAATAGCCAGACATTTCTCATTCTCGTGATTGTACTGGAAAACACCATTTGAAGTTTCCTGAAGGCCCAGAAACTGAGAGGAAAATGAAAGGAACACACCCCCCCCCATTATTTTGTTTAAGATCTCGTGTGCCCCCACATCCCCATGGCTGCTGGGGATAACTGGCTCAGTGGAGGAGGTGAGTGGTAATTGCATCTAGACTGTTTTGGCCCTCCTTTGATTGACTCCAAAGGTATTACGTATCTTCTCACGTACAAAGTCCTCCGTGCTCCTGCCTTTGCTTCCATCTCTGCAGGCGTCTCTGGCACCCCGACTCCCACTCTCTGTTTGTTCAGAGCTTTCCCTCTTTTCCTTTTATCATTTTTGATTACTTTAGACTTGCTGCCTTCTCTGCTGCAGCGCATGCCCAGAGCCACCTTCAAACGTACTTCGATTTCCCTGTGCCTTTTCCATCAAGAGCCTTTAGTGACTGCGTGGGAGAGTCAGGTTCTGATGCTCATCTCCTACGTTTGGTTTCTATTGTTTAACACATGCAGCTGGGCACATGGCTAACCTCGGTGTACCACAAATCAGGCGGGGAAGTACAGGTATTTATGATGTTCAATGTACAAATGTTAAGCAAATGCCTGGGGAAGAAGAGGGTATGCCCATACTGCGTGTCCCCAGCACTCTTCTGGCCACCAGCTGTTTCCATCTCAAGACCCTCCTCATCTGGATGTGTAGAGCTGTCCCCCAGGAGAGGATGGGCCATCTCAGAAGAAACTCAGAGTGGAGACTAAGAGCTGGCTGGGTTTCTCCTCTTCTTTTGCAAGTTTTTGAGGGGTGGACTGAGGAGGTGAATGTTGTGGTATCTGTAGAGAGTGAGTGGGGCTCCTGTTTTGTCACGGAAAACCGCTTGAGAAGCCACAAGCAGAGTGTGATGGGCAATGGTAGAATCCTCCAGCACTTGGGGTTTCAGTGCCTCTTGGTAATCTTGCCATGGGCTGGTCTCTTCTGTCTATGGAGCCTTTTTCTGCACTATAGTTCACTGACAGGAAAGACACAACTTCTTTGTGATCTGGTCCCTCTGCCAAAGCCCCTGGGACAGCCATGGATCAACACCCAGCTACCTGGATGGATGGATACGGCCAGGGAGAGCAGTCATGACCCTGTCTTCTGACTGTGTCATACCTTGCGGCTTCCCACACGACTTGTATGCCACCGTGCAGCCTCTGGGGTCTTTGGTGGAACAGGTCCAGTTGGCATTATCCTGTTCAGCTACTTAGAATGTAGGTAGAAACCAAAAGGAACCCACAACAACACTGTGTCATAGGCTCCTTGCAACACTGACACAGTTCTTTGGGGTTCTTGCAAATTTTATTTCAGGATCACAGGGACCTGCATGATGAGGTGTGGATGTGGTCCACACTTCTGCTCCAAAATGAGGCTGACCTCACCTCAGTTCCCCCCAGAAGATACCTACCCAGCCTGTTCTTAAAAATCTCCACTGATGGAGACTCCAGTGCTTCCCCAGGCAATCCACTTGAGTAATTACCTGTCTGTTCTGTTAGAAAGCGTTTCCTAATGTCTAGCATCAATCCTGCTCCTTGCAATTTAAACCCCATTACTCCTCTCCCTATTCCCCAGTGGACACAGCAAATGATTGACTCCTGTCCTCGTCACATCGCCCTGCATCCCCAAGAGAGAAAGTCTTGGGACAATTTGTGACATTGCCTCTGTCTGCAGGGGTGGCTCTCCTGAGTGTGGCCATGCCAGCAAAGGGAAAAACTGGAAAGATCTTTTGAGGTCAGGGGATTGGCATAGTGCACTGATAGAAATGAGACACTTAGAAAGCCCTTGTGTTTGCGATGGCTGCGAGCACAGAGCAGGAGAGTGGGATCATGGGGTAGATTTGTGGCATGTACTCTGTGCTCCCCTGCTGTGCCAGGGGTGACTGCAGCACCTGTGGGTGCCGTGAGGCTGCAGGCTTAGACAGGTGGGGAGAGTGGCTGCAGTGGCACCAGGGGGACTCAGGGTGATAGGGGAGAGGTTTGACCTGTCATGGGGGACCTCTCCTGGTCCAGACCTGGCCTCCTGGCACCATCTCCCCCTCTGGTATTTCCCCCATCCCACTGTCCCTGCAGCCTGTGTGGCTGCTCTGTCACGTCCAGCCATGCCACCGCTGCATGTCACTTTGCATAATCACAGCAATGCAGCCCCCCAGGGCTGACCATCAGCCTCTCCAGCCCCCTGTACAGACTTGCTCCTTTAAGCCTGGCTCAGAAATGACCAAGCTGTTCCCTCCCACCTGCCTGCTCCCCCTGGCCTGGCCCTGACGTCAGGGGAAGGCGTGCGGATGCGTGTGTGTGTGAGGCGCACATCATACACACATCAGATACCGCAGATCCATCAGCAGGCAGCCAGCAGGCAGGCAGGCAGCCGGGAGAAAGCCCCCCAGAGCCAGGCTGCAGGCGAGACCGCTGCTCCTCACAAGGCAGCGGAGGAGTGTTTGGCCCCGCCAAGCACCCGATGCTTTGCAGAGTGCAGCTCCAGGGAGCCCGTCACTGCTAAGGAGGTAAGTAAGGGGAGACACAATGGCCATCCAGCTTGCCTGGGCTATTGTAGATGGAGGTTAAACTTCGTGCTCTGCCTATTTTTTTTTTTTTTTTTTTTTTTTTTTTGCAAAGATGCCTTTTCCTTTTGATGACAGAGAGGTGCGAGTGTGAAGCACGACTTCCCTCCTCCAGTTTGGTTATTCCCTACCAGCTTCAGGAACAATAACTCCTCTGGGGGGGATGGTGGCGGCGTTGCATGTCTGCTTTGGCTGGGGGGGCAAGTAGCTGGGGCTTTGCCACGGAGGGCTAAGATCAGGTGGGACCCAGCCCTCAGATTGCCATGTCGGGGGGAGGTGATTTATAAAAAATCTGTCTTATTAAAGCAGGCTGATAGTGATGGGAGCTTGAATTGGGGTTTCTTTGGGACTGGCTGCACTATTCATTCCTGCAGATGGCAAGTTAGATCCACAAAGGAGGAAGGAAGGACGCAGACGAGGACATTTGCATCAGGTCTTTGAACAGACACTATTCTAATTAAAAAAAACAAAACTATAATGTAACAAAACAACCAAACCCCACAAACTTGGTATTTGGGAGTGATGGTTATGCATATATGCTTAAAAGGTAAATCAAGCCTCCATGATGGCTTCTCCCTTTGCTTCCCCTTTGCATCTGGCAGGCTGCTTGCTCTCCCCCCGTGGCCTCCCTGAGAATTGAGCAGCCCCACACTGACTAAGTGAGCTTTTTATAATCAATCCATAAAGGTGACATTCATATTTTAGCGCTAAGCAGGCTGTATCGTAGGCGAGACTATCTCAGCAAAGATCCCTGGAGCTGGGAGCGTGATTGGCTTAGCTGGGGAGGGGATGCTGTCAGTGTGCATTCCCCCAAAAACACTTGGTTTATTTTTCCTGTAGTAATTTGTCTCAGCGAAGAGGTTTTTAGCATCCAGGGTAGGCAAGGGAATTGCTTTGCTCGGTATTTAACTCTTGACAGCGTGATCCGGTAACCAGAAAAAAAGGAGAGGGCAGTGCTGAGAGGCTTTCATTAGCATCGGACAGAGACAGCATTTATAAAAACCTGCCAGACACTGAGGCTGTGAGCCTCCTCCGAGGAAGGGAGGATGGAGAAACATAGCCCGGCGAGCACTGCAGTGGCTCTGCTTGTGGTCACCCCTGCCTGGAGCCATCCTGGTTCCCCAGCTGGTTCCTGCCCTTTACAGAAGCCCCTGGGAGATGATGATTTGGGGTCTCTGCCGGTCACCGCATTGTTGGTGGGTCCCTCGGTGTGTAAATGTGCCAAGAGCTGAAAAATGGGATTTTCTTTTTTTGCATCGAGCTCTGGGGACACATTCCCACGTCTAGAGGGGTGTATCTCTTCTCTGTTTCAGCCCATGTCTAGACAGACTGAGTCTGGGGGGGGCTCATCAGCCCCCCCGAGGATGGCAGCAGGCCAGAGCATTGCTTTCCCTGCTCTGTGGGGTGAGGAGATGGCTGCCGGCAGCCAACTGTGGAGATGGGGCATCTTTTTGACATACAGAGACTTTTTTGCTACTGGGGTGGAAGGAGCGGGGTGGTAAACCTGATTGCTAAACTGGAGGCGCTGGCAGTTGCGAGGGACGGAGAAAACGTGATGGCGAACGGCAGGGAAGAGCCCGTGAGGAAGCTCACTGGAAAAGGCAGCAGAGAGAACATCACCTCTGGCTCCTCGGCTGGGGTAGGGGGAGCAGCGGCACCTGGGAGACCCAAGCCTGGTGGCAGACAGCATCTGAGCTAGGGATTTGCAAAGGGATGAGGCAGCATGAAAGGGAACAGCCCATAAAGGCAATGGTGGGCCAGCTGAAGGGTCACATCCAGAGCTGGAGCGTGACAGCTGCTGGCAGAGTGGCCATCCGTCCATCCATCCGTCTGTCTGTCCTGGGCAGCCCAGGGGTCCTGGTGGATGGGAAGGAGCACAAAGAAGCGCCGCGCGGCAGGGCCAACTCGCCGAGGGTGATTAAGCCAATTAAATATGTATTCCCCCACCCAGCCGAGAGACATGTGAGGGGTTTTTCTTTGCTGCCGCTAATGAAAGGGGAGTGGCAGGCAGAGGCTGATGCCTCTTCAAAAGGCTCCTTCCCCCTTCTGGGGGACCTTGAAAGGATGTTTAGTTAAACAAGGTCACAGCCAGCACCCAAGTCAATGTGTTTGGCTTTAAAGAGAGAGAGAGAGACAGTGATTTTATTTGATAAAATGCAAACCTTTCAGTCGCTGGTGATGAATGGGGTACTTGGATCTTGAGATAAAAGCTGATGTGTCTACTGCCTGTCTGCCTTAATTGGCCTGGGTTTCCTGCCTTCACCTGCGAGCGCTCCCAACTGTCAGCTCCGCTCGGAAGCCTGCCCTCCGAAAAATGTAAAAGCAAAGCTGGCTGCCACTGCCAAAGGAAACCCCATCACCAGAGAGCTCTGGGGTTTCAATCCGAGATGGTTTATTTGGGGAGAGGTGAAGATGGACAGGATAGGGGGTGTTTTTTACAAAGAGCATCCTTCCAGGGACCGCTGGGCTCAGTGCTGCTTACAGATGTCCTTGGCTCAGAGGACTGTCACCCTGGGGGACCCTCGGGGCAAAGCCACCAAGAGGAGACGGGGAGGAGCAACATGGAGGTCCTGCAGTGGTGGTGGGGAGATTTACACTGGAAAGGCTTCCCATGCCCCGCAGCAGAGCCGGGCTGCTGAAGCCTCTGCTTGCCTCCTCAAGTGGCCCGGATTCTGTCCCTGCACTGTATATGTGTGTGGGGTGGCCATAGTGTTGTGGGTGGAGTCTGGCAGGCCAGAAGAGACCTGGGGAGAGATGCTGTTAGCCCTGGTGGAGGTTAGCATGACCGCTGGTAATGGAGGAGAGGAGGAAGAAGCCTCCTGTCTCCCCAGGTGTCCCCTCCTTGTCACCTGCTGGGGCTGCAGAATGGAGAAAAGGCTGGGGAGAGGATGGTGGGGTGGAGCAGAGGGAGGGAAGAAGAAGGACAGGAGGATGGGAGAGCAGGAGACACCAGTGAGGACATGCTCACGTCTCCCCTATTCTCTCAGCTCACTTTTGCGGTGAGTTTAATTTCCTCGGTCCCTTTGTTTGCTGCGGGGATTTAAATGAGATGGGAGGCAGGATACCGCGCCGGAGCCCCCCGTGGTGCCAAAGCTCCCGCTCAGCCTCAGCTTCACTGGCACTGGCAAAGCCGTGCACTCAGCCACCAGGCCCCAAGGCTGACCCGCAAATTTAGCGTGCTCAAGCCAGCCACTGGAGCGGGGCAGAACACTGCTGGCCATGGGAGCCAGCCTTGGCATGGCCACAGAATGGACAGGGATCTCTGCTCCAGCCCCCGCTCCAAGTAGAAGTTGGGAGCAGGCTGTTCAGGTGTGTGTCCTGGGGACTGCATACCCCCAAGGATGGGGATCCCACAGCCTTGCTGTGCCCTGTCCCCCTGCTCATTCTGGTGAGCTGCTTGTCCCCCTGGGCCAGCCAGAGCCCCCAAAAGTGCCCATGGGTGGTTGTGCCTGGCTTGTTCTCCCATGTGGGGCAAGCTCAGCTCCTGGGGGCAAATGGCAGCCCTGGGGAGGGGCATCTCTCGGCTCCTGCCCTTGGGCCTCAGCAGCAGGCTGTCTGCCTCCTCTCCCCCAGCGATGCCCAGAATGCTCATGCTCCCCACCACTGCTCAACCCCTGAACCAGGGAGCCTTCTAGAGCACCTCAGCCTGGGCTGGTCCCACAAGTGAACCTCGGGCAAACCACCACCTGGCTGCCACTTTGCCCATGACATTGTGTCCCTGCAGGGTCCCCGCCTCTTCCCCTTCACCTCTTATTTTTCTTCTGCCTCTTGGAAACTTCTATTTTTCAGCCCTTTGTGGACCCACAGGAGGAAGCTCTTTCTCCTGGCACCAGCCAACCCACTCAGCATACTAATAGTTTGCTCCAGACATTGTTATTCAGGTTAAATACCCTGCATTGTGCCTAATGTGGTGGGGAAACCGAAAGCCCTCCTCAGTGAAAGCAGACACAGAGGAGGTGAGGCCATGGTGAAGCCATTTTCATAATGGTGGCTCCATGATATGGCAGAGTACTGAGGGCTGCTTCTCCCAAATCATCCTGCTGGTCCAGCCCTGACACCTGCTGGGAAGGTGCCAGATCCTGCACTGGTGCTCAAGGACCACATTACTTTTTGCTACCCACAAGCAGCCAGATTGTTTGCCAGTGCAGGCAGGAGGGTCAGACGGGGGGCACAGATCAGAGCAGAGAAGCAGCTTGGTGGCTACCCTGGCTTTTGGGTGTCTTGCTTGGGTGTGCCCTGAGCCTCTCAGAGCTCCTCAGACATGGGGGAAGGAGATGGTGAGCTTGGGCACAGGGGCAGGAGATGCTGAGCCTGGTGGGACAGAAGCCAAGCAGCCCTGGTGTGAGGTGGGCCATGGAGCAGAAGGCAGGTGTGTGCACTCCAGATGCTTTATGGAAGAGAGAAGATGGAGTGCATGGAGGGAAGGGTTTGGTGCAGGGGCAGATGGGAGAGACGTTTTGGAGGGGTTTGTAGCTGTGGCTGGAAGTTGTCTTGGAGGGCAGGAGGAAAATGGTGGCTTCTGTCTTGGGGTGGGACTGTAGTGTGGCCTCTGCTGCCTGGACCTCAGGGTGAAGCTTTATAGGGTTGAGAGGGGGTAGTTGATAGGAAACAGCTAATGTGTGGATGGGCACTGAAGTGGGACTGGCAGTGGTCAGGGCTTGGCGACAGGCAGACTCCATTGGCAAGGGGAGTGAGCAGAGGTGGGCGAGGGGAACAGGAGTCACCTGGTCCCTCCCCAAAACTTCAGCTGCTCTAGAAACCTTTCAACATGTCCTTGGTGCCTGCTAATTTGGGAGCAGAGGTGACCCCCTTTCACGCGTTCCCCCAGGGCCTCCACTTCTCAAGGAGCCACAGATAAGTCAGAAACCAAATTAAATATTCTCCGGGTTTCACGGCGTGTGGAGGTGTAGTCCCAAAGACGCCACATGCCTCAGTGGGGTGGGAAGGGCTGGAGGGGTGGCAGGGAAGGGAAGAGTAACTCTGTGGGATGTTGGGCTTCTCAGCTCAGGGTGATGGGGAAGCCCCCAAGCCCCCAAGGAGTGATGGAGACAGGTGAGCCCCCATCCAACAGCAAAGAATAGTGACCTCAAGCAGGTGCTGGCATGGGGTACCCCAAGACAGAGGCACCCAGCATTGAATACAGCAATTGATGGGAGAAGAGCTCAGCAGAGCAGAGGCTTTCTGAGGAAGTGACTGCAGTGCTGATCATGCACCAGAGCACTGGAAGACTTAAAAATGCACAACCCTCTCAATTTCTCCCTTGAAGTGGTTCAGAAAGGACAGCCTTGCTCACACTTGCTCCAGCTCCTGCTCTTCTGCAGGCATCCTGGCTGTCAGGGTCCATCGCCACGTCTTGCACATCCTCTGGCAGCAGAAGGTTGCTGGGTTTCTGCCCCTTGGGACTTTTAACTCCTTTCAAACCACTTGATGCCAACCAAAAACTGCAGCTTGATGACGGCAGTGCCAGGAGGTTGTGCTTGTGCTGTGGCTTGTCTGAGGTGCCCAAGGGCTGTGTGTGCTGCTAGTAGCTCCACAATAGCCTCCGCATGCCCAGGTGGGCAGTGAACCGCTGGTTGGGACTGGGGTTGGGTCCTAAATCCCACAGGGCTGAGGCAGCCTCCAGCTCTGGGGAGACCTGAGACCCCTGACCTTGACCTGCCTGTTGTCTCAGCCTTTTTCCTTCACCCTTTTTACAGAAATCTCAAGCTGGGTGGAGATCTCAGAGGCTGGGGGACCAGGCATGCTGGCACTGCGTGGGTATCCTTGACAAAATGGTCCCTGCCCATGGCAGCCTGTGCTCAGCTCCTTCTCCCAGGGTGTGCTTTTCGGTGACTTCATCTCTAATATGTGGAATTATCCTGGAGAATGGAAGATAAAGCAACAAACTGGTCTCTTTCCTTCCCTCAGGACTGAAATCCTGGAACATCACTGGTTGCTCCAAGTCAGGACAGGCTTGCCGGGGAGATTCCCAGTGCTGGACATTGGTGACCAGTACCAAAGGCTGGCAGTGTGCTGCCAGCTCGCAGACATGGGTCTGGGAGCAGAGGGGGCAGTTTTTGACAGCAAACAACCCCTGGTCAAAAGCACCACCGGGGGTCTGTAACTGTCTCCCTTTTGCTCCCCAGGTCACAGGCAGCAGACCCGCACGCCTGGGTGCCCTTTCTCCTGCTGCCCACCCACCCACTCCCAAAACGAAGGAGCCTGCTGACCCCACAATGTCGTCAGACCCTAGTGCCCCGCCAGCAGTGCCGCCTCTGCACTCCCCCAAGTCGCCAGTGTGGCCCACTTTCCCCTTCCAGCGGGAGGGCAGCCGCATCTGGGAGCGGGGCAACCTTCTGCTGCGGGACCTGCCCAGCCCCCTCCCCACCAAGAGGACCAGGACCTACTCAGCGTAAGTACCTGTCACGCCGCCAGTGGGCTTGTCATTGTCCAGCTAAGCCGAGCAGGGATCGTGGTCACCAGCAGCACCTGCAAAACCCTTTATGCCTGGTGCACATTGCTCATCTCTGGCCATCGCGGCACCTGGCATCACCGCACCCACCTGCCCAGGCTGCTGCTGACGGGTGCCATGTGCTGTCATGGAGAACGCCATATTTTCATAGCAAACCTCTCTCCATGCTGCCCCCCGGGTGAGTGCCACCAGTGAGATGTTTCTCCATCCCTTTTCTCCCACAGGACAGCGCGTGCCTCCGCCGGCCCCATCTTCAAGGGTGTCTGCAAGCAGTTCTCGCGCTCCCAGGGCCATGGGTTCATCACCCCGGAGAACGGCACAGAGGACATTTTCGTCCACGTGTCTGAGTAAGTCTGGGGGTTGTGTGATGCTGGGACACCCAAGGCGCAACTTGGTGGCTTGGATGCCTTCCTTAGTGCTGGGTGGTCCGGGGTGGGGGTCCAGTCTTTGGCCCCAGACCCACTGCCTCTTGTCTCCCGCAGCATCGAGGGGGAGTACGTCCCAGTGGAGGGGGACGAGGTGACATACAAGGTCTGCCCCATCCCTCCCAAGAACCAGAAGTTCCAGGCAGTGGAGGTGGTCCTCACCAACCTGGCGCCCCACACAAAGCATGAGACATGGTCTGGCCAGATCATCGGCTCCTAGGCGCCCAGGGGGGCCGCCAGCCGCTCAGCCCCATGGTACAAGCCTACCCAGCCACACATGGGGGGCACTGGGGAAGCCGAGGTGGTGATGGGGATGGGGCTGCCCCCCACCACGCAGGCATTTGCATTTGATGTCTTTTATAAGGTTATGGTTTCCTTTCTCTGTGTGTGTTTGTAACTGTCTGTCAAGGGGGATGGGGGAAGCAGAGCACTCCCATGCTGCCCCCAGCTCCGGGGACAGTGCAACCCCATGTCCTCTTCCTTGACCTCGAGGACATGGGAAGCAGGGGAACCAGTCCTACCCCCTGGCCCTCTGGCTGCCCTGGGCTGAAGCAGGTGCTGAGAGGAGGAGGGGGCCGGGGGAGGCTGGGGTGGGGCTCAGCTCATCCTCCTGAACCCTGCTCTGGTAAGATGGGCACTCTGCTTGCTCCTGCTGCCTGCAGCATGGCAGCAGCAGGACATGATGTGGGGCTGGGGGGAAATGTGGCAGCATGGGACAGCATATCACTGTGCAGGGACTGGGTGGCTGAGACCCTTCCCCATCACTGGCAGCTCATGGCACCCACCTGGGCCATGTCCCTCCACTGAAAAGATCTCAGGTCAGCAGTGCCATGGGGTGGTGAGTGGCTTACAGAAAGAAAAAATTTAGTTTTAAGGGGCAAACAGCTGCTGGCAGGGTGCCAGGGGCACTTAGTGTGCCTGGGGGGCTGCACCTGGGTGTGGGGCCAGGGTGCACTTGGCATCTCTGTGCTCCTCACTGCCGCTGGGCTGGTAACGCACTTTTCTTGGCTCAGTACTGATGTGGTTTTGGGGAGATGGCCGCCTTCTCCCCATCCCCTTGTCCTTCAGTCACCCGGGGACCCCCCTTCCCGTGAGCACGTGTGTGTGTGTGTGTGTGTGTGTGTGTGTGTGTGTGTGTGTGTGTCTGTAGCTTGCCATGGGGCGAGGTGCTGAGGGGTTTGGGCAGCCTCAGTCATGGTGTGAGCATGGCCACCTCCTCCCCAGCCCCTCGGTGTAGGCAGGGTCTCATATACAGAGCACAAACTTCATTTTTGGTCTCTGCCATACCCTGGCCAGGCGGGCTCCCGCAGCCCTGGGAGGGACTGGGCAAAGGGTGGCGTGATGGGGACGATGTGCACCAGTCTGGGCCTGAGCAGATCCCAGGCGGAATGGCACCTGCACCAATGCTCTGGGAATTATCAGCTTCTTAAGGGATTTATTTCAAAGTGGTGTTGGGGATAGCAGGGTGCCAGCAGCTCCCCCAAGTGGGTCCAGAGGTAACAGCTGGCCCCCCGGGCACCCCTTCGGGAGCCAGGCACTGATGGAGAGGGGCATTTTCCACCTTTCTTGCCACCGCTGTTGTGGTGGGGACAGGGGTCTGTCATAAGCGGGGAGAAGCTGGTGCCTCATGGGGCAGCTGGGGCCCTGGGGATTTGGGAGTACCACTGTGCACTGCCCTAGCCCAGCCTGGCATGGGGACTGCCCTGGGACCCTGCAGCCCATCTCACTGCCAACCTGAGGCCTGGCTCACCCAGGGGCCACAGCGATGCCGGCTCAGGCCCCAGGCATCCCCACAACACACAGCCAGCTTGGCCAAGGCAAACTTTTGATTTTTTTTTTTTTCCTCTTTTTCTTGGAAATAAACTAAAACCCTAGACTTGTTGGTGTTTTTACAACTCCGGTGTGGTTCCTGCCTGTCTGACTGTGTGTTGACCTTTGTAACATTGGCAACAAACCATTAAAAGTGACTTTCCCATGAGCCCTGCCTGTCCTGGCTCTGTCTCTGTGTGCCTGTGTCACAGTGGGGATGCTTGGTGGCTCTCCCAGGTAAAGGACCTGGAGCACCCAGGGAATTATCCAGGTGGCAGGATGGACTCACCTACCTCTGCACAGCATGTCCCAGGGGGATCTGGGATGCTCCAGCCTTGCTCATGGGGAGCAGACTCTAAGCTTGGGATGGGAGGCTGCTGCCTGTCAGGAGTGGGGACCGGGACAGGGGCTGGTCCCCCACCGCTGCAGGGATTTCGAAGTGTGGTTGCCTGCCATCTGGCTGCGTTTCACCCCAGCAGAGTCCTGCACAAAGCACACGCTACCTCCAACTGCTGCATGTTGTAGCTTTAATATGACTGATTTTATTTTTTTTAATATACATACATATATGTATTTAAATATATTTCTGATTTAACAGTTGGTATCAGCCAGACAGGAGCCACCTGTCTTGCACAGATACGGAGCCATATGCACGATGGTCCCCAATGCGGGTCCCGGCATGTCTGCTTGCTCATGCATGTGTGAGGAGAAACCCCCAGACTGTGGGCACCCACCAGGAGAGGAGCATCATGGCAAAGGGGTTTTGGGGACAGATGTGCACTGTCCCTGAGGTGTAGGGTTCCCACCCTGGCGCTCATCCCTGCCCACAAAAACACAGGACAAGCAGCCGGGGGCTCTTGGTGGCCCTGCTTGAGGAGGGGGATGGGATCAGGTGACCTCCAGAAGGCCCTTCAACCTCAACCATTCTGTGGCTCTGAGACCCTGAGGCTGCCCCAGCTACTTCTGATGCCATCCTCCTCCTCATCCCTTCAACAGGAGATGTCTCCTGATGGGAGGTGCCTTCAACTAGCCCAAGCTTGGTGTAAAACAGAGACAGGAATGGGAAGGGTTCCTGAACTTGATCTCACCCATACACACAAGAGATCCTGAGCAAAGAAAGCGATGGCTAGTGCCTCGAAGGTCATCCCTGCCTCTGCTCTGCTCACCCTGCAACTCCCCCAGCCCTGAGCAAGGGACGTGCCGCCATCAGGAGCAGCCTTGGACAGAGCCTGCCCTTCCATTCAAATATGCAAGGCTCTTCAGCCCCCACGGCCAGCACAGTGCCTCGTGCCTTCAGGGCCAGGCCTTGCTCTTCACTCACCACCAAGCTCTCTAGAGATCCTGCTGACTTTGAATAGACTTACAGGAATAATAAATCCCCAAAACCCACATATAACCTGATCCACAGTGAAACGAGGAGGAGGAATCACAAAACACATGATTCCTCCATGAAGGTTGCAGTGGAGGCCAAAACCAGTGGCCTGTGAAAAGGGTACCCTGCATCCAGGCTTCCCCAACAGGTCCTCTTCTCCCATACAGAAATTTTCTCTGGGTAGAAAGAGGAATTTGTGCATTTGTTGGGGATTTCAGGATGCCGGGCAGACCGCTGCGCTCATGCAAATGTGACGCATTACAGACTTGATGTGTTGTAGTTAAGAGGTGCAGTTAGGTGGAGGAGACAGCACCCCGCCAGCGCTGGTCACGCAGCACCCCTGCAGCCAGGCAGCAGTGCCAAGGTCCACTCAGGACTGCCCGTGGCAAGGTGGGAGCCCTGCCCTGGGTCTAAAAACACCAGCGTATCTCGCTTGAGGAACGTGGCCCCTTGGTGAAGTGGCAGTAGCCAGCAGAGACTTCTCTCTGTGGTCCAGCTGCTAGATGGGAGATGAAGAGCAATGGCGAGAAAAGCAGGAACAGGAGAAAAAGAGGAGAGAAAACAAGACCTAGAGATGGGGCAGTGCCATCCAAGCAGGTATATGCTGAGAAAGGCTCCCTGGGAGCAATGTGAGGAGCTTTTGCAGGACCCTCCGGCACCTTCCAGTTCCACAAACACCAGACACGTGTCCCTGGGGAGCTCTAAGCAGGACATCTCCCTGGAGGGGATCCCTGAGCTCCTCTTGAGCACCGAGTTGTGACTAGCATCACTGGTGCGGTCACACCTCCCCAAGCGTAATGGCCAGGAATAAGCATGAGGGAGGAGGTCAAGGACCAAAGAAGAGATGTGGTTCTGCAGCCCACAGAGATCCCACAGCAGAGAGGCGCAGGAATACACGACAGCTGCACTGGAGAACTTGCGTCCCTAAAGATGACCACGCAAACCAAGTGTGTGGAACAAGACGGCGTGGAAAAGCAAGCTTGGAGGGCACTGTTGAGTGAGCACCTCCATTGGCACTAGAAACCAGGTCTGGCCTGTGTCGGCCACCTCCGAAAATGTCTCTGGCAGCGTGATGGAATGCTGAGCACTGGGAAGGAAGGGGACTTGGTTATGAATGCCATGGGTAAGATTTTACACTGACACATCTGTGATGCCTAATGGACACAAGGGTGAGAAAACTTTTGGGAAGTCTTCTGCCTCCAACAGCTCCTCAGGGTGCTCTGCACATGCCAGGCACCTGAGGTCCTCCAGCTGCGCCAGGCAAGGTCTGGCTTGACAGCTCCTGCAGAACACAGAAAATAAACCCATGGTAGCTATTTTTTTTTGTAAGTTAAAGAGGGAATTAGTTTCTTCATGCACCTGAGCAAAGCTCAGAGCAGGAGCAGAGTAATTTTAAAATTGTCATTCCCAGGTGACCTGTAGGGACTGGTATGGCGTGGCACCAAAGTGAAGGACATGGTGATCTTCTCCATTAGGACACACAATGCTGCAAGGAGCTGGTTCGCAGCTACCCCTTCCTATCACAGGCTTACAGCAAACATCCTTCCTGGCTTCTGGCTTTGGAGCAGCTCTGGTGAGAGTGCCTGGGGCCTCAACAGCCCCATCCTCCCCAGCCAGGGTGCAAGGGGGAGAGAAAGGTGAAACGCATGTTCCCTCATGCGGAAGTGTCAAGAGAAACAGAGTGAAAAAGAAGAGAAGAGGGGAGGGAGCATGGGATGGACACATACACGCTCTCATGACTGGCCCTTTCAAATGCCTTCTGACCATGAAAGCATCTGCATCACTGCCCACCATGGCCCGAACTGTCAAGAGAGAAGTTTTGCTGGAGGCGAGGAGGGTCCTCAGCCACACTTAGGGAGTGCCTAAGGGCTGCTCAGCAAAGGCCTCTCCTGCACACCCACCCGCACTCACGCGTTACATCCCAACCAGCTCTGGAAAGTGGGTTTTTTTGGTCTACCCTGAGCAGATTCTTCAAATGAAGGTGCTTTTCCTGGTGAAGGGAGAGGACGGGGCCAGGGCAGGGCTGCGGGGACCTGGCAGTCAGCACTCATTTGCTCTCTCCGGAAAGAAGATTTCACGGCATCGCTGGACCGTGTCCTGGGGGGACTGGACGCTGTGTCCCACTGTGCGGGGATCATCATAGATTTCATAATCGTTCCCTCCCTGCAGAGGAACAGAAAATAGGGAAAACGTTAGCAGGGTCTCAACAGAGCATCCTCATCCGTGAACCCAAATCTTGTTCTGTCTTGTGGGGAGCTGGGGTGGGAGCCAGCGGCCGGGCAGGCTGGGACCTGCTGGGAAGGGGCTGCCAGGGCTTTGCCAGCCCAGGGACCAGAAAAGGCTAGGCTAGAACCCTGCTCCCTCCCTCTTGCCTCCTCTCTTCACTGCTAGGGGAGGAGCACAGAAAGGATGGGGAATGTCCTAGACCAGCAAAGCTTGTCCAGGAGCCTGGACACACAGCCCTGTCTGCGCAGGGGCTAGCAGAAGATGCTTTCCGGTGGGCACATTTTGGGGGGCAGAGATTGCCATTATCTGGAAAGAGCCGAGTGGATGGCCAAGCTGGTCTACAGCAGCAAGGAAGCATCATCCTCCACCACTCTAAACAGAAGGCAAAGTTGTTCCTGCTGTTGAAAAGCCCTCTCCTAAGTGCTGGGGGCTCGTATTTTGGGTCCTGTGTGTGGCAGGAGTGGCTGACCCCTCCCAAGGGTGCCGAGGGAAGGAAAGCAATGCTGAAGTGGACCTGCTCCCCAGCACATTGAACCCGGGCTGATTTCCCCACCACCCAGAGGGCCTGCCACCATCATGAGCCTGATGCGAACATGCGCTGTATGAGAGCATCTCTCCCCCTCGCACCGCTACAGGTCTGTGTCAGCTGCCAGCGAGACCCAGGCTGTGGGGCCTGTGATGGAGCAGCTCCACACAGGAGAGAAACTGGCCATATGTGGGGCAAGTGGAACATACTTACAGGAGTTGTCTCGTTCCCAAAGAAGTGGATGGTGTCAAATCTCTCATCGTCAAGTATGCTGAGGCAGTAGCGCTTGTCCCAGCCCTCCGGGAAGACATCAAAGCTGATCATGCCACCTGCCAGCAGAAGGGAGGGCATCAGGCAATGTTGGTGGGAGCCAGCAGGATATCCCCCCGCCACGGGACAGGTAGGAGGAGGGGAGAGGGCTGGACGTGTGCCCGGAACTCCCCTGCAAACAGCAGCCAGGCACCAGCTCTGCCTTGGTGTGCCTCTCCAGCATGTGGCTAGGACAGTGGCAGATGCTGTTCCTATGACAACAGGCTGAAGTGATATCAGCAGGGCTAGGGTGACATCAGCACAGCACCCCTAACTGCAGGCAGGCAAGCAGGAGCCAGGGGGCTGCAGGGGGCGATACTGGGGTGGGAGGCCCCAAGAGATTCATCTGTTGGGGGAGACTGGAGTCACGCCTTGCAAATAGCATCAGCATGTTCTGTGTCCCAACAGGGGACAATGCCCTCAGAGACTGGCACCACTCTCTCTCCTAGGCTCTTGAGTGGACATCGCTGGCCCTGCTACAACCACTGCTCTGACACTTCTTAATCCTACAGGAACCAGGGGCTCTCAGCGCCCTGCACACGCAAAGCTGGGAAGTGCCTCTCCCTGCCAGATCAGGTTTCTGCTCCTCTTGGTTTCAAGGGGCAACCCCTGCTTCTCCAGGTGATCTACTGGGCCACCAGCAATCTGGAGTTTCATACTCTCCTTCTTATAAATCATAACCCCACCTCTCTTGCAAAGGGCGTAAGTAGACAGGGACACTCAGGGGATGGTCCCTGCTGCAGGAGAGGCACCGATCCCCTGGGCTGTTCAAACATGTCCTTTCTGATGCTGTGCTCCTCTCTCCCCTGGCTGGTCAAGGTGTCCCCATTGGTCTGGGGATCCCAAACCAACTCTCCTTGGAGCCTGAGGAGCTGAGGCTGGAGCCTGTGTGTCCAGTTCATCGCAACAGACAGGATGCCCCAGGCAGGGCACTTTGATACTGACAGGAGCTCAGGGACAGGGATGCCCACAGGCTCACAGAAGGAGCCAGCATCAGAGCAGGAGCTAAACTTGGTTGCCTTCATTAAAGTCCTTCCTGATTTTGTATCCAAAGCCATTTACCTGTGAAAAATGCTGCATTTCTCTGCTTTCTGGCCTTTTAAACAGAGCTGGGCAGCAAGAAGGGGCTCCTGATGCCAGCTGGAGAGGGCAGGAAATCAAAGGGAGAAGAGGAGGACAGCCAGCACTCTCCCTTGCCGAGGCAGAGGGTCTGGGACACTGCAAAGAGATCTCCTACCACCTCTGGGGCTGGCATCCTCCACAGCCTGGGACAAGCCATGTGGAGCCAGCTTGGCACAAGAGCCCTGTTCCTGCATGTCCCTGTTTTTGGATGCCTGACCTGAGACACCCCATGTTCTTTGTGGAGGAACAGGGGGCCCACAGCTCCCCTTGTCTTTATGCTTTTACACAACAAGCTCTTCATGGCAGCTTCCCAGAATCAGAGGAGAAAGGCCCATTGTTCTGCTCTCATCCCCCGTGCCTGCGGGGGCACAGTGGTGGGGACAAGGATCTACTAGAGAGTCCAGCACAGGGCCACAAAGATGATTAAGGGATTGGAGCATCTCCCATATGAGGAGAGGCTGAGGGAACTGGGTCTATTTAGTTTGGAGAAGAGGAGGCTGAGAGGGGATCTCATTAATGCTTATAAACATCTTAAAGGCAGGTGTCAGGAAGATGGGGTCAGACTCTTCTTGGTGTCCAGTGACAGGACAAGGGGCAATGGGCACAAACTGGAACACAGGAGGTTCAATCTTAACATAAGAAAACACTTCTTTACTGTGAGGGTGACTGAGCACTGGAACAGGCTGCCCAGAGAGGTGGTGGAGTCTCCATCTCTGGAGGCATTCAAAACCCATCTGGATGTGTTCCTGTGTGATCTACTCTAGGATCCTGCTCTAGCAGGGGGGTTTGACTAGATGATCTTTGGAGGTCCCTTCCTACCCCTACTATTCTGTGATTCCATGACCTTGTCTTTCCCTGCTGTGATAAACTGTGTGTCAGTGCTGGGGGCAGCACAGGATGCTCCTGCTGAAAGCATGATGGGGCTCTCAGGAGGAAAGTCTTTAGAGAACCAGGCTACCAGAAGGCAGTACTGGCCCACACTGGATGCAAGAGTGGGGTGTCACCTGCCACCTCCCAGCCTCGTCACCACCTTGCCCTTTTGCTAGGCTGTCACACGGCACCTTCTAAGATCACACATACTGTTCTATGGAGGGTCTTCTGCCAACATCAGTCCCACCACTTTACACACCCGCATTTTCCTCCCTGTCCTGGCCAGACCCCCAGGATAGCTCAAGCCCCTCCTTTGGTTCCTCATCTTCAGTAAGCTGGCTGTAAGAGCCACCCCAAGAAGTGACCCTGCAAAAGCCCATGGCATGGAGCTGCAAACTTCTTGCCTCTTGGTAGCTCTTCCTCCAGGAAGAAAGATGTTTTTCTTGTAGCCAACCATCGCAAGAAAACCCCAGAGCTGAGACATGCATGAGGCTCCTGTCTCATTCCTAGAGAAGACTGCATGCGCCTGGAGCTCTGCTAGCTACCCTACTGTTGATGCTTGAGCCAGAACAGACCTTCTGGGCAGAGGTGGGCTTCAAAGGGCTAACTGAAATTCAGGCAGGGATAGCGTCACAGGACAGAAACCCGCCTGCCTGCTGATTCCCAGGGACGCAAATCTGCAGCATGGTTTATTCTCTGCAGTCATCCCATCATGGATGTACCCCTGCATCAAGCTCCTTGTGCTCTTCCTGAGGTCTCCAGGCCCCCAGAGGAAAAAGACGGGATTCCCTCTCCCCTTCCCAGAATTTTATGGGAAACACAGTAAAGAGGCCAAAGCAAAGCCAGGGAAGCCCCCTCCGCTTACCTCGAGAGAAACGCAGGCCTTTACCAGCAAACTCCCTCTGCAAGGCGGCCACAAATTTCTCCCGGATCCGCTCTTTCTGTGGAGAAGGAGGAAAGGGAAGGAATGAGGGTTTGAATAATTAGATGTTGACAGACTACCAGAATCCACCATAAAAAGTCTGCTGGGCAACTCTGGCTTATTGCTCTGCTCCCCTCCCACCAGCCCCGAGCCCCAGTGTAACGCCATTTAGCCAGCTTTCACCACTCCTGCCCAGCGTCCACGTAAAAGGCCACCAGCTCAGGGCAGCTCCAGCAGGCTCCTGGGAAGAGCAGATCCCAGACGTTCCTTGGTAATGAAATGCAAGCCTAGTTCATAACCCAAAGTCTCTAGCTTTGCTGAAAGAGTCTTGCAAAGTCCAACTGATCCCTCAACCCCAAGAAAGTTCCCCCCAGGCAGAAACTGCTGTGAGCACAGGCCAAGCGCTCCAGACATCTGCTCAGCAAATCGGCTGTGGCCTTCCCAGTCTGGACAGCCCATTAGTTCTAGCTGTCAGGACTGGGAGAGTAGGAGAGAGAAGGCAGCTGCTGGGCCATCTTTCGTTACTGTAAATGAGGAAACACCATGTTGAATAAGTGCCTTATTCCCTGGGGCTCTCTCACAGCACAAGGAATCCTGCTGGCCACCCCACTGCATTGGTGGTCCCCAATGAAGTCAAATTCTTCCATTCATCTGTGTCTCTCCTTGGGTTTCTGACACCCAGTCCTGTCTCCACCTTGCTGCATATGTTGGCCTGGTGCACAGCTCGGAGCTGGGCTCCTTTCTCCTTGGAGGGAGGGGAAGCAGATAAGACACGAGATCTGCGGCGGTGCAAAACCTGCAAAGGGGAAGGCAAGCCCAAGTCTGGCCCATCTACCTTGTCCAGTTCGGAGAACTCAATTCGCTCCTCCAGTGTGCAGCTTCGTCCGATGGGGGATATGTTCAGCATCCCGTTGCGAAACTCAATGAAGGTTCCTCTGTGGGTGTGCAAAGGCACAAGGTTATGGGGGCAGGGAGACAAAACCAGACCTTTCCAGGTGAATGGCTGCTCAGTGACACATGTGGTCTCTGCAGGGACACGCACGAGGAGGGAAGCCATGCCCACTCCTGGGTGCTGCATGCCAGGCAGAGACCAGGCATCAGCAACTCTGCTTAAGGTCTCCAAGGGGCTCATAGTTTTATAAAAAGGGACTGTAAGAGAAGAGGAATACAGTTCTTGTGTGCCCTGGGGACAGGATGGAAGCAATGAGCTTAGGTGACATGACAGGAAACATTTTCTAATGCTGCAGTAACTGCAAGGATAGCTTTTGCCTGGACTGGACCAACCGCCTGATGAGACTGCGGCATCTCCTCCACCCCTGGAGGCTTTTAAGAAACATTAGGTGGGTTGGGTGAAACTGGCAGTACCTTGGGGCAGTGGGATAGAAGAGGTCAGTGTAACTTGCTGCTGATGTCCAGTGGCAGACTGATGAGCAATCAGGACCTCCTCGTGGGACACAAATCAGGTGGGACCTGCAGGGCCTTTGTATCTCCCATTTGTCCCCTGCACCTTTGACTGCAACTCTTATCTAAGCTCGCACAAACAGGACCCAGTTCCTTCCGGCCACCCTCACCTTGCACTGGGATCACTACACTGATGTTTCCTCAGTGGGCTGGTTCAAAGCACTAAACTGGCAGAAAACTGCTCCCTTCTTTTCTCTTTGCAATAAACCCAGCCAGTTCTGTTTGCTTATCACTGCGGAATAGCTCAGCAAGGGGTCAGACAGGTACCAGCACTGGTGAGGCTGAAACAAGAAGTGAAATTTCTACTTGAAAATAGCTTGAAACCCTTGTGGAAATCTAGGGGGAGCAGGGAGATCCCCTTTCCTGTCCAGCTGAGAAACTCTGAGCACATTAACCGTCTGATGTCCCTCCCAGCCCTGCCTGCTGTTTCTCTGTGATGAAGTGCTTACCACTCTGAGTCTGGGGGAAAGAACTCTCCACCTCCTGTCTCGTAACACAGTGAAGATCATGGGGAATGGTTACATGGGCAGCCATGCTGGCAGTGTGGGAGTAGCATCTCTGCAGCAGCAAGGGTTTGGTGGCTCACACCCCAGGCCAATACTCGGCAGATATGGGTTAAAGTCCTTGCTTTGCTAGAAATCCCATAAGCCTAAATCCACAAAGGCACTTGGGAGCTGAAACTTCACTGAACTATTGGGCAACCAGACAGCAATGAGGCAACCAAAGAGCTCTGAGGGCTCTGGTCTCAGCCCAGGCTTTCAGGGGCATGTTCAGCCAGCATATCTGTTGCAAGGAGTCACCCTGGCCCCTCTCACTGGTCCTCCTGTTGCCACACGGTGACTCACATCAAGCAACTAATCTGGATTGCAGTTTGACAACTTTTACCAGCTTAATTTCGAGCAGACAGCTCACCTGCTTTGCTTCCCTGTACAAACACAAGGGGAGAACAGGAACAAACCAGCTGGGATGAGGGGATGGCAGAGCAACTGCTGTCAACAGTGCTGCTGGCTCACGCTGGCATCAAGCATTTGTGAAAACATGGTCTGAGGGGTGGTGTGACACTGCACCCAGGCTGGTTTAACTGCAAGCTGCCTCTGAAATAGGTTCTCCTGCTCTCCCCTTCCATCTTCATGCCATCTGTTCCCTCTCTCTCCTTTCTGTGATAAAAGGGCCAGCCAATCCAATAGAAAACTACCCTTTTCTTTCTGGGCAGTGGCCTAATCTTCCTTCAGAGGAGGTGTACCAGCCCAACTCACCCTCTGGCCGCTGGATCTCACGGTGGGAAGCAGACAGGAACACATGTTTGGGGGCAGAGCAGGGCCAGCCCTATTACCAGCGGCACCAAGCAACACTGGATTAGAAACACTGTGAAACTGAGTGCTCAGGTGCTGGACCTCCCATCTTAAAAACCATTGTTAGTCTGTTTGGAAACTCATAGAACCAGTGATGCCTGATGCCCAGTAATGAGCTGGTGCCATTGTCCTAAATGAGATGCATGCAGTGGCTGTACCTTGCTTCCTAGGGAAGAAAATCCGAGGGGCAAAAGAGCAGGCATTATGCTAAAAAGCAGTGCAGACCCTCCAGAACAGAGACCCTCCTCCATTATTTGCTCACAGTGCCCAGTTCAGTGGGACAGTGATCCTACACAGGGCCTTCAGGTGGTAAGATGAAACCTGGAGCAAGACAAGCTCAGTAGCTCAGCTGCTCTTAGGAGAGCTCTGGACCCCAGAGCTCCCTAGAAATCAGTGATATGACTGCCATTTGCATGGGATTGGGCTGTTACCGTTTCTTGGGCAGCTTCAGCAGCGCCATGTAATTGAGACAGAAGTTGATTAGATCCTGCAGCAGCTCTTCCCCCAGGTGGTCCTGAATGGCCTGCAGGAGGAGAAGGGGGAGTGAGGAAGAATCTAGATCTCCCATGAAGGCCACCTAAGAACATGAGCTGGAGGAGTGGGACATTCAGGTCTGGCATTTGGGGAGAAGAGGCTGCCCATCTGCCCAGGGCCAGGCACTGCTCCCCATGGTGTGCAGGGCACGGGGGCTGCGCAGGTATGGCGAAGGAGAGCCACGGCTGCAAGGGGAGTTGGACCTACCTGCTTGGAGACCAGCTGCCCGTTCTTGTATTGCACTGTGCCATTCTCTGCGAAGACATAGTCAAACTTATCGATGACTGAGGGGGGAGGAAATAAAAGAGGAAACATGAGTACTGCCTGGGAAAAGGGGCCAAGAGGACTGGGCTCAGAAGCCATCCTCCTGGGTCCTTAGTGCCACGCTTTCCACGTCTGCAAAGGGCCACTGACCCTCCTTCCTCTCCACAAACTGGGTAAGGAGATTATCTTCTGCTCACAGGTGGGGAGCTGACGCATGCAGGGGGAAACGACCTGACTGAGGTCACGGGCTGAATCAGTGGCAGGACGAAGATAAGGGTTCCAAAATGTTGAGCTTTCAACCATGTGTGTGTTACTCTGCACCCTCTCCTCTCCTCCCCTCCCCACTGCCAGGGTGCTGGGGCGATGCAGTTACTGGTTATCTAACTCCAGCCCCTCCTGCAACCCAGACACACAGCGCTGCCGACTCAGCACTCAGCCTCAGCTGGGAATCTCTCAGCCTCCGTACCCTAACGATGCAGGAGGCATCCATGCCAGGGAAGAAAAACAGCGTAAAGAAAGTGGGGGCTGCCTGCCTCACCCTCCCACTCCCTCCTGTACCCCATGTCCCTGTTTGAACACGATGAGGAACCCCCCGGAGACCCCACCATGGAGCAGCAGGAAGGGAAAAATTGCAAGGGGCTCCTGCCTCGTACCGCGTGGGTTGGAGCATCCCTGCCTGCTCTGCCCAGAGAAGGAGCCGAGCCGGGGCAGGGCTGGCCGCCCCGAGGGCAGGCTGGGGGTCAGGCTTAGGATACAGGTGACCCCCCCGGGACACCTCGCATCTCACCTTCGTCCCCGTCTCCCAGCTGCTCGGCTATCTTGGCGTAGTCGGAGCCTCCCACGACGCCGATGTGCACCCTCTCCCGCAGCTCCCGCAGGAACGCGTCCACCTCCGGCTCGATTTTCTTGGGGGGAAAGCAGCAGCAGCGGGTGAGGCCGCAGCCGGCGGGACCTGCTCCGCCATGCAGACCTTGCCCCCCAAAACTCAACGCCCCCATGCCTGGTTACCTGCCGAGCCGGCGTCAGGGTCCCATCCACGTCGAAGAGGCACAGCACCCGACCCCGTGCCGCCCTCGCCGCCGCCATCCCGCTGCCAAGCCGGCCTCTGCGAGCGGGAGGCGGGACTGCGCCGGGGAGGTGATGGCGGCCGCACCGCCCTCCCGGGCGGCGAGGCCACGGAGCGGCCCCACCACCGACCCACCGTTCCTACCCCCATGGCTCCGAAGGCCCCTCCAGCCGTGCCTTAACGTGCAGGTCTGGAACGGCTTCCCCGCTTCAGCTCTTTCCTTAAACCCTTTGCTTTAGCGCCCTAAGGAAGGACCTGGGAGTTGGGGGATGTGTGTGTCTGTCTTCACATTGGCTGTTATTGATGCAGTGCCCCCCTGCGTTTAGGGGCTGGGGATCTGGATTGAGCTGCCTGGTAAACTCAGCTGCTCTGGGCGTTTGTGTGTCCTAAGGAGGGGGACAAGAGCAGCATGCATTCACCCGGTCACTCCCTGTGCCTCACCTTTTATTTCTCGTAGGATGCTGTCAATAGCTGACACTTTCACTGGGGAAGCGCAGTTTTCAGCCTCCACACCTCTGCACAAAGCCGAGTCTATTTCTTGCAGTAACTTTTGCTTTGATTGCTTAGCAGTTACCCTGCAAGTCGTTTAGGATATAATCAGACCATCTGCTCAGGCCGTATTCATATAGCTCTGTGTTATGCTGGCCTGACACGTAATGGTGGACAGCCTGCCTGGCTGCCGACATCAGAAACAACCTATGTGGAACATTCAGTGCTTTTTGCTCAGCTTGCCTTCTCTCCCCAGACAGTGCTCAGTGTGCTGAGCTGGGTTGGAATCGGGGGACAATGGTGTTTTCTTTTTACGGTCTGATTGGTTTTTCTCGGTATTATTTGCTTCCAGGACATTGTGCAACCTCTCTTCCCACTTCTCCAGCAGATTCCTTTCAAAACAAAGCATTCAGGTGGCTTCAGAGATTCTGGTTTTTGCTCATGGCTTTTGTTTTCCTGCACCCACTCAGTGAAAGGTGGATGTACAGGAACAACGTTAATTATTTACCTCTGTGCCATTGCCTTGGGCAAGGTTTACCAAAACATCTTCAGCTGCTTGCTGGGGAAGGCATTCACTGTGTCCAGCAGTTAATGTCACCAGGACAGCTATTTCCACACTGTTTCTGTGACTTGTCTCAGTTAACATAGTGAGTCAGGCAGTTGTGGATGGGTATTACAAGTGGTATTTACCCTGGCATTGATGTTCCTGCAAAATCACAGTCTCTGGAGCCTTCTGGATCAGACCCTGGTTATGAGCTCCCACCTCTGGAAAGCTGGACTCTTTCCTCAGATGCACAGAAGCTCCCAGAACGGTTTCTCAGCACTCAGCTGCTTAATATGCAATTGGATGCTGAATTTTTAGTTCAGTTTAGGGTTATGATAATTTATAGGGCTTATCTACATGTGATTACATATATTCCTCATAAGTTAGTGTGGACACTTACTCCAGCATATGAATACTTCAAAGCATGCCTGCCATGGCATGCTGAAGAGTGAGTAGTGATGCCTTCATGGACTCGGGTTGCTTGGCTACCAGAACCCAAGAGCTGCTCTCCCATGCAGCAGAGCCATGAGCCAACACCCAGGACTCTCATAAGACAGCCATGGGGTCAGACACATGGTGAACTCTGGGGGGTTCAGGAACACAAGCCTTCATTTTTCACAAGCCATGATGTGGTACGAGGATGAGACTTCCCATGTTGGGGTGGAAGAGGTGTGGTGTTAGGAAAACCTGCCAGCTCACTCCTGTTGCCACCCTGGCACTGCAGTAGCACTCAGTTCTTCCTGCAGCCTAAGCTGCCCTATGGTCTTGTCTCCTGTCTGCTCCTACCTACAGCTTTCTTGTCTGGGAGAGACCTTCCGCCTCGCCTCTTGCATTGACATTACTCTGGACATCTCAAAAGCAGGAGCTGCTCTCCCTGGGCTCAGGTGCATCTCTGTGCTGCAAGGCAGCAGTGCCACCTCAGGGCACTTCCCAGAATTGGGAGGTCTGCTAAAATATGGGTCAGTGTTCACATTTTGCACTCCTACAGTGCCATTGGGTTTATGCTACCAGTAGAGCTTTCCAGATCTTGAACTACCTGCTGTGCTTTCTCCAGCTTATTTGTCACACTGCTTTAGAAGCTCTATTTGAGTCAAAACACCTCTCCCAGCACTCCAACTGCCATTTGTTATCAGCTGGTGAGGACCTGTGCCACCTTGGTTTCCCCAGGGAGCATGAGTCTGCCTTTCAGTCACAGTTCCTCTTGAAAGTAGTAGCATCAAGACAATTGGGAAGAGCTTAGAGCCTTTTCCTGGTTTTAAGCTCTGTTGTGCCTTTTCTTCAACAGCAGACAGTTCATGCTTGCACACTTAGGTGAGCAAGGGCTGCACACCACCTACTGTCCAGCCTTCATGCACCTCATCCAAGCTGTGTCAAGTCTCAGAAGTATGGTCTTGATACGACAGTGCTTTAAGTTTAGGAAGATTTTCCTAAATATAAATAAGAATATTGCCTGTGACCACTTCTAGCAACGGGCTACTTCCAGTAGTGGTACCTGGCACAAACTGCTTGGTCAGTTTCTCATCTCACACTTTCCAGCTAGGACCGGAGTGAAGATGACAGCTTCTGGTCAGCTTTATTTGCTGGGCAGCTGTGTGGAGACATACATTCAAACAGGAGAACTTGCTGTATTTATTTTTATTGCAATAGAAAAAAACCCAACAAATAAATCAAAACATCAATTTCTGCCTAAAGACATTATTAACGTTTTTTAAATGGCACAGGGAAACTCCAGCAATACAAGACAGAACATTAAGTGTAGGCAAAAGGGTTCTGTTCTCTTTCAGGAGTCCAGTTTCCCTGCCCCTTTGTCAATCAGCTGGCTGAAGTTCATCACCTATATATACACTTACATACACTTCTCAGTCTAGTTTATATTCCTATGAGTAGGTATGGCTGGGTGGAATGTTGGGGGCACAGTCCTGCAATTTACATGTCACTATCTTTGGAGAAAATGGGTTTCCTAAGGGGCCTACAGGGTATAGGGGTCTTGTTACCCGGTAAGACCAAGCAAAAAGGATTCCCTCCTACAGTTCTTTCACCACAAAACACAGAGTAGGTCCTGAGCCCAGAAGACCCTCTAGGAGCTCCTTGGCTATTGCAAACAGTATACAGCCAAGTGAAATTTTACCCAGTGACCTTAAAGTAGCAGCACTATCTCTGCAAAGGGGCTGCTCACGAGGGGAAAAGGCAGATTGCAAAATGCACAGGGTGAACATCTTCCTTTTCTTTCCTGCCTCCTGAGAGGGTGTAAAAAGTCTTGAAGTCCGCAGCCAAGCAGAAACCAGGCTCAGGACCTCTGAAGTGGTGGACGTAGTGGGAATATCCTCATTGTGCAAGACTGTGAGGCAGAAGCCACGACACCAGTGCTTCCACCAGAGGCAGCCGTGCCTGAAGTGATAGTTTGCTGAAAGACAAGCAACCACAGCTGTGCTGCTTGCACGTACCAAACTAGCATACCTAGATGCTGGGCTGCACTCCATCAGCTTGAGTGTACCTGTTCAACTAAGGAAGCTCCAAGATCTCTAACGTGCTACAGCATTTTGTGGCACAGTCACGTGTGTATTAAGATGAGACTGGTTACTCTTCACAGAATAGGTATGGGAAAAGACCAGAGAGGGTATACATACTGAACAGGATAACTAAGCTATGGCTTCACAGAAAACAAACACCAATCCTTCCTCCAGGAGCACCAACAGGTGTTCATAAATGATGTATTACGGGGTGCTTTCTGCAAACAGGACATTTTGATGGGGAAAGATCAAAAGCTTTTGTATAAACCCATCTGTACTAACTCCTAGAGTTGTCTTCAAGTCCAGTCTCTCAACTGAAATGCTTAAGGAGAAGTTGATGGCACAAGTAGAGAATGACAAGGAAGAAAATAAAACCTGGGCTGCAAGGGCCACTGCTGTGCACTATGAACACAGGTACATACAGAACTGCAAAACACACTGACAGCACCCTATTTCCAGTTGTGTAGTGACTCAACAAGGTGCAGGGCAAGCGAATATTTGACAGAATGACTAAACTGCAGTTTTCCTCCATTCCATCCCCTCAAAAACATGAACCATTCTAGTCTACACTGAGTAACAGTGTGACAAACTTATCAAACTGTATCACTCTGGGAGAAAGAGCCCAGCAGAGGAGAGACATCTCCTTTAGGCATGTAGTAAGTTTCCACTGCAGGAAGTTTGAGATGCAGGACTGAACTTGCAGCAAGACTTTTCACAACAAAGCACTGGACAAAGGGCTATACATTTGCATAGATGCTTTTTCAGCAGCATCTGGAACGTGCAATCCCCATTATGGAGCATCAGCAATGTTTTGGGGCTTGTCTGATGTGTGTCTTGTGTTCCTTCCTAAATATAACTACTACAAAACTGTTCAGGAAAATAGTGTATATACATGCATGAATAGAAATCAGTGTGCCTATTCTTTCATTCCCCTGATCTTTTTCCACTGCAAATAATTGCAAAGGGATAAGAATCTTAAACTAGAAGATGCAGTATTGATACAATCTAATGTCAGTCAAACGAGAAGACTGCTTCTGCATGTATTGGGATAAACTCAATTGTTCCGTAGAAAAACTTGATTTTACTCTTCCTTATTTTTCTTACATCTGGGGAGACCTACCACCTATTTCTCTTACACTTAAGCAGAGTCCTCTCTGTGATGTGCTTGACTGCTTTGGAAAGGATAGCAATACCAAAGAAAGTTGGAACTCCTACTGTGTCTGCAACCAGATACTGAAGGCAGAATTGGTCCACCTTTTATTATTGTGCAATTGCCATGCTATTCCTGCCTTACTGTACTGTTACGCTGGCTTAGTGAGAAAAAAAAAAAAAAAACAGCTTTTATGCAAAGCTAAATAGATAGAACCTTGTTAACTATCTTCTGATAAGCTTACATGTGAGAAAACGAAACAACTCACTTCATTTTACTTTCACCTGAAATTTGCTTCCACCACTTCTGCTCATGAGATTCTGTTCTTTCAGCCAGTTCTTTCCCATAACACTGGGATCCAGCATTATAAGACTCTTGGTAACCTTCAGTTCCAGCCTCCCTCCCTTCCACACACAGCCACTCTCACTGAAAGTTTCAGCTTTTGAGTGTGACATTGACACACAGTTCAGCTCAATCACCTTTCCCATACAGCTGTGCAACTGTAAATATTCTAATCAGATGAGTTCAGCTTTTCCTCTGAGCAAATAACATAATGTCAATGAAATATGCAGAAGACTAGTCCTGGGACACCTTAACTTCCTAGGCTACCAATACTTCCTTTGTCTTTTTGCTACAGACTTCAGTAAATATCCCCCCTAATACAGGCAGTGGCAGGAGAAAGAGATGCAAGCCTGCAAGGGATGCCTAGGATATCCCCTTATTTACTCCAAATTGTGTAATGGGCCCTTGAATGCTCATGGAATGAATTCCCACTTACCACGGGATTCACTTAGAAAGCATCAGCCTACTTGGACAAGACAGCCTTTATAAATCTAGTATAATACTATTAGAAATTATGGCAATCTTTTTGGTAGCATTGTCTTACATGCACCCTGACAAATCCTTTCCCCAAGAAATTTTAAAACTTTTAACTTCCGTAGAGTTAATTATGATGGGAAATTATAAAATAGAAATCTGGTAGATTCGTGTTTAAAAAGGAAGAGGCCTGATGAGACTGGAGACACTGGGTCACTCCTGTTAGCACTGTCCATTATGTCTGCTGAAGGTATTTCCTCCGGGTGGCTGGATCTGTATGGAGTCCAGGAGGGGCCTTAAAGCTTGTCCAAAAGGTCTGAGAAGGTAAAGAAATAAACATCTCAGCTTGATGAACAACTTTTCCCATTTACTGCTGAAGTGCACTCCCTAGACTGCAATTAAACCAACATTGTAGAAGCAAATTTGAAGAAGACTTCCACTACAAACTAAAGCAAACTAACTTAACCTATTAAAGAGCATTTACTGTTCAATAACTAAGAATCTTAAACATGATTTTATATAAGCTAGTTCTGAGCCTTAACATGCCCAGACTGCTAACGTGGTAATACTGTGTTTGAAACTGGCTTTTAGTAATTCATTCTACTTAAGTGTGCAAACTAAATCCCTGTTATGCAACTGTAGTGCTCCAGTAAGTACCACATCGATATTAAAGACTGCTAGAAGAATAGCCTCTAGCTCCCCTATAAAACAATGGCTCAACACTCGCACAATAATTTCTGTTGCAATCTGTAGCACCTGGTATATTTTTCAATGTGACTCACTCTGTTATAGACTTAATCTGATTTTGAGACACCTGATGTGATAACAGCCTAGGGTAGAAGACATGTGTCTCCCAAATAATGTGGTATACCATTGTTATGAGAAATAAGACCTAAATGATGAAGCTCGAATAACCTCACTGGGATCCTCACTAGCTGAGAGTTTTTTTAAAAAAAAAAAGTTGAGCTTAACTACCAGGCAGGAATTTTTCATTTCCTCTTTTTCATACTCTCTTTTTCCATCCAGTCCTAACTTTAAAACTGCAGCATTAATCTTAAAATCACATCTTCCCTGCCCCTCTGCAAGCAAAGCTGACACATCCACTGCAGTTATGGTGCGTAAGGTAAGAGAAGTGACCTTTAACAGATACTGGTTTCCTAAGACAAAAAAAAAACAAACACTTGCACTGTTTTCTGAAACCTTCTATGCTTGTCTGGTCACATAAGAGACCATCACAAAATAACTATTTTAACTTCAAGGCAGAAGAACAACCTTCTCCTGTCTTCTTAGTAAAGCCAGTGCCAATCAGCACTTGTTGTACAGTGCTGCAAGTGCTGAAGTAAAGCAAATAGCATCCTCTCCTTAATCTGACACTGGTTCTCAGAGGGAGCCAGCAGAAACTCGTACTAATGGCTCTGTCCAATGTTTAAGCATTAGCGTGAAGCAACACACTACTGAGAAGAGCAGCAGGCATACTCACGTGGCAAGGACTTCAGCTGGAAGGTCAGTGATGTAGGAAGGGATTTTTCTGCCTGTCAGAAACTGTGCTACTTCATTACTAAAGGTGTTGCAGTTATGTTCAAAGAGGTTGTAAGACTCTCCTCTGTGCCACAGGAAAGGAATTGAAACGTAAAAAGACAGACTCAGCAATAAATCTAACAGAGAAACTTAGACCCTCTAATGAGGAACATCTCCTTACATTAGCACTTTTTTTTCCCCACAAAGAATTCTAAGGCAAATAGGTAAAGTACAGACATCAATTCACCTTCAAATTCAATTGAATTAGGGTGGAAAATTACATCTTTCTGCATCACTGGCTTTATACAATGTTTTTTTGGAGGATAAGTGAGGTCAGGTTTCTTCAGTTAAAATCACAGAAGGAATAACGAGAAATCACAGGAATTACTGATATTAAAACATAGCCAGAACACTAAATGCTACTGTTTCCTATTCTTGTGAGAAGTAGACTAGACTCTTTAACATCAAGACTCTGCTTTAACTCATCTGAAAGTTGGCAGCTTTTCTACAACGCTTCACTTATGATTCATGGGGCAAAGCACTATTAACTGAAATATTTCATGTAGTGCCTTCATTTTCCCTGGTGATTCTCTTAAAGGCATTATTCCATTTTACAAAAAAAAAGTGTGAAAGACTTCCTGGGAGAATGCTTTCCTAGCCTAGCTCAAGGCTGGCTCACCAGAGCGTTGCCTAGCTGGTAGTTCCAGTGTTTTGGTACATCAGTTCCAGTCTCATACCAAATAATACACTGAGCAGGCAAAGCTTTGTGAGCAAGATTGGTTTCATAATACCTTTCTCCATTCTGTACCCGTTCCCCTAAAGTGTTTTTTTTTAATACAGATTTTATAGTACAAGCTGCTACTTACCGGAACATAGATTCCCCCAAAGAGGAAAGATATTCCAGAAAAATTTCTTCTGTGACTTCAGTGTTCCCCAGGTCAACAACTGAGTCTGGGGGCCCAAGAAGTGTCCCTCCCTATAAAAATTAACAGACAGAAGACAATGTTAAACAGACAGACTGAATTATTTTGGAGGATTCTACTGAATAGAGTATCATGGCTCATCCAGAAACATGAAGAGTAACTTTTGGTATGTTTGTCACGCAAAAAGCCCTACTGGCCTCCCTTTTTCTGAACTCAGAGAAAGAAGGGGAACACGCAACTTATATTTCAGCTTGTTTACTTGGCTCTCTGTGCTCAAAGAAATAAGATATGGCAAAATTCTGCTTTAGAAGAATGGCCCATCAGTTTTGCCTCTACAGGAACAGAAAGGTCTGACAAAGCATCATTTATTTTTTTTAATCTTAAAAAGGATGCCTTGAGTTGCCAAGTTTGCATGTAAAACCTATGGATACAGAATCAGACAAGGTGTCACCCTGGCAAAGCAGCTGCAGAAGGTGTCTTGGATAGAGTCTACCAGCAGAAGCAAACCCCCACCTGTATTTAGTTGGGCTTAAACCCACTGTCCATGCTCTCTTTTCCTCAGATGCCCTGGGCAACCACGGCAAGCAGCCATATCTGGCTGAATGCAGAAGCCTCTCGCTGCTTTTCTTTAAGACAGCGACACAAGAAATTCTGATCAGGTAACCCTATGACAAAATTATCGGGAAAAAAAGTTTAACTTACAGGTGCACAGCTGGAGATTCCTCCACTGCCATAGAAGAACTCATCCTTATGGACTATTATGGAGGTGTGCCTGCAACAGAGAACAAAAAAACAGGTGAAACAAAGGAAATATTTAACCTGTCACATAAATCAATGGTAAATGTATGTGCTCAAGTACATCATGAAGTGAATAACTGAAAGTCAATGTGTTTCTGTAAGCAGGAACACGATTTGCTGGGACATGGATGGATATGGAAGCAATGACTATTAAGACTACTGTAACTCTGTAAGTGGTTGGGAAAGAACAGGGTTAGCTAGGAGCCCAAGCACAAAGGAACACAGAAAGGGACCTCCACACCAGCATGAGATCTCCAGTAGCCTCTTTCAGCTAAAGGGTTGAGAGTGAAGTCAGAGCGACAGAGCTAGGCCTGCTACCACACTGAGAGAAGTGCATGTCTGATAGGTACTGACTGAGAAAAAGGTCAATCACTGGAGACAGATCAATAGAGAGGAAAATGGATGGATAAGGGTTTTGGGGGTTTTGGGGGGTTTTTGTTTTTTTTTTTTTTAAAAAAAAACAACTCCCTTGATATGAATTATAGCAAATTGGGGTGTGTTTTGTAACCAAATGTAGCCACTGCTCTCACATGCCAGAAGCCCTGATTCTGTAATACCTTCTTCCCACCTACTCTTTTACTCTCATGTTTAGTCATGCCTGCAATTAGAAGACAAAGTGCTTGGGCCAAGGAGGACATCCTACCCTTGAAAAAGTGTACAAGTGCACTAAAACGCAACAATACTACCAACGCTTTTTTTCATGGGGTCCACTGAGCTTTGAATGGAGAAGTTCAACCAGCACCTGACTGTACATCATCTTACTGTCAGTCTGTATTCAGGAATAAAAAGTGCCATGGTCTCTCTTCAGCACCAAAATCTTATTAAGATATGAAGCACATATGATCTCATATTGAAAACACCTCCTACACTACACAGTATTTAACACATATTATAGAATTTAAATCTAGTCACTTACCAGATGCCATCCAGCTGTTTCCCTGTATGCAGAGAAAAGAAGAGTTATTAGCAACGTACTTTCCAGATTTCAGCCTACTTTCTGTCAATCACTTAGGAACCCTGCTTATTATTTCACCATGACAGTAATAGCAGAGATTTCATCCCAGAGTTGCCTCTAAAGAAACAGGATATCTTTCTTTAAAATAAACTACATCATCCTCACTACTGCTGTACTTTTTTCCTCCTGCATACAGAGGTGGCAATGCCATGCTCACCTGCCAGTGCTTATTTTCTTTGGACTTTTATCTACAGACCAAGAAAATAAATATTTTCCTAAAATTAGAGTCTTCAGTCAGGACCAGAAGAGTTGAATTTTACACTGATTTCATAGTCGCAGGCAGTTAGACAGCACAGAGTATCTGGTTTTCTTATTCAGTAACCAATGAGAGATCTGACTTGAACATAAGACCTGTGGTAATAATCTCTATAATCTGTTCCATGGTTTCCTTCTTTCCCTCCCTCCCACTGCCCTTAAAAATTACGTTTAAATTGGACTTGAGTGGGAGAAGTACAGGGCTGAATGAAGTTTATACAAGTCATGAAATTGTGTGTTTTGTAGAATATAGCAGCAAAGACTTGCTTCAGGCACCACTAAATTGATAATACCATTGTGTCTTAAGAGAAAGTCCCTTCTGAAATGCATTTCCAGTTCCCTGGAAGTGGGAAACAAACCTCTCTGTGTTCCTGGCAGGATCTCAAGATCAAACCTCTCTTCAAAGGGTCACCAGCTGTTACTGCTCTAGACTCTATTTCATCTGTCATAACCTAAAGACTTGGTCCCTGGTATCATACCCCTTTGTAAACTTGTAGGCAGCAACAGCATGCTATGACAGATGCACTATAACTTTACTTTGCCAAACAAGGTGCACAACATCCAGAAAAGTGGATTTAGAACAGAAAAACTGTGTGCATACCAACATTTGGTATTCTCCTGAACCCAAGCAGTAAACTGAGTCCTCCTCTGCCACAGCTTTTGCTTGCTTGCAGCAGGCTCCTGATCTTTTTGGTTGGCCTCTGCCCCAGCACATCACTTCTCATACCACTATCTCAGAAGAGGTGCTTCTTGGACATAAAGGATTTTTTTTTGTTGTTATTTTTCAACTTCTAGATATCAGAATGTGATGTGATGATCTGGTTTGGACACTATCTGTTTGCACCACACCAGCCTCAAGCCTCTCAAATCTAGCTACTGACCTTCTTGCTTCCTGAATTCTGGACCATTATGCCTAGATATCATCCTCCTCCATTAAACACAGACTCAGAGCTGTGGTCTTTTTTTTAATGTTTTATTCAAATGCTTGTGACATTGAAGCTTTTCTTAGCTATCTTGAGTGCCAGTGCCTTAACTGACCGTAACTCATGATTTGGCTGCATCCCTCATCACACTGCCAGCCTTGCCTCTCCCTAGCAAGTATTTCACTAGCCACCTTGTTTGTGTTCCCACAGCTTATGATGCTGAAAGTGCACTGTGATTGCTTTTCAAAGGCTGGAATCAGATGTTCAGAATAACAATAAATTATTTCATTCATTAAAAAAAAAGTTTGGCAAAAATGAAGTTTGGCTCAGTTGCATTGCACTGCTCTTCCCCCACGATTCCCAAAGAGGAGGCAGAAGGTTACACACTGGGCGCCAGTTAGTGCATCAGGGGCCTAAAGCAGAATGGTAGTTTAACAGAGCAATATTTCACCCCTCAGCCTCCAGGATGCTGGCTTCTCTGCTGAAACTTTAAGGGTCACTCTTCTTCTTTTGGTGTCCAGCTTCTTCTAAGATACCTGGTGCAGAGGCAGTGATGGGGTACTTTATCCCAGTTCCACTTGTCCTGTGGAAAGACATTCTCCGATTGTCCTTACTTAGATCAGTGCCATGGCATCAACTACCTACAGAGAGGCAGAGGCATTGCCTTTCCCTTTCTACAGGCAGATGGTCTTGGGGTATTTATCCCCTCTTACTCTTCTGTCAGGGCTGCTTTGGTTTGTGAGTGCCAGGAGTAAATATGCTACTTTGAAGCAGCAGTAGTTCTTCAAGAGTTCTTTCTCTTGAACAAAACCAACTTTCTCTCATCATCAGGACTGGGTAAAACAGGAAAACAAAACTGATGAGGCTAATCCTTCAAGATTTCTGAGAAAAGGATATTTATGTGTCCAAGCAAGGAATAAACAATCGCTACCGTATTTTTTCTGTTAAAGTCTGCAGCAAAATAGGCACAGAGATAGCTACCTGCGTCAGACGAGGATTGTATAAGAGTGGAGGGAACAAGGCTGTTGTGACAAAGAGAGATCAGTCGAAGAGAGCACACACAGTTTTGAAGTAGGTGGACTGATCTGACACTACCATGGATCACAGCCAGGCACCAAGCATATTCACTGTCAACCCGTCACACAGGAACGTAGGCATGGAGTAGGATGAAGGCCAAAAGATAGCAGCAGCGATGAGAGAAGTGAAGAAGTGTGTTGCAATCTTAGGAGCATTTGCTGCCCCTCTAGCTTGTCCCACGCTGTTGTGCTCCTTGATTATCTGGCCCTTATTCCACACCTTCTCCATCAGAGCTTTCACCTTGTGCTCTAGAGCTGCCAGAAACCAGGGACACTGTAGGCTCATCAGCAACATGCGAGGTAGGGTATAGTGCACTGTCCTAACCTTAACAGCTGGCCTATACCACTTGGCTTTGCATAGTTAGTGTTCTGCATATCTGTTAATAAATTATTATACATTTGTTCACAATAAATCACTGTTTTCCACTAGAAACTTGAACTGTATCTGCCCTTTTGCATGCTAAATGAAAAAAAGAACATCTTAAAGTTTACTTTCACACACATTTCCAGCAAACCATGATTGCCACAAAGTTGCCACTTTGCACCTAGATTCTGCGTAGGTGAAAGTATTATAGCAGATACTGACAAAGTCAGAGGTGCTGCCAAGAACCTGCTCATGAAATTACAACACCTACTTGAAAAGGTCATTGCAGCAAAGGCTACCACACATTGGGCTGCTCCAGCAAGACTGCAGCCAGCAGCTCAAGGGAGGCGACTCTTTTTCCCCTATCCAACCCTCGGGAGGCCGCATCTGGAGCGCCATGTTCACTTCTGGATCCCCCTGTAGAAAAGACACTGACATACTGGGCCAAAAGACTTGCTGTATTGAAGAGCAGTTGAGAGAACTGGTCTGTTCAGCCTCAAGAAGAGATAGTCAAGAGTCCTTATTGCTGTCTACAACTACCTAATGGGTATGGAGGAAAGGGAGTCTTGTTCTACTCAGAGACACACTGTGAAAGGCAACACGTGGCAGATGGAAAATGGGAAATTCCCAACTCAGTAAGAGGGGGGAAAAAAAAATTACCATGAAGGTGGTCAAACACTGGGGCAGGGGTCCAAAAAGCATGTGGGATTTCCATCCTTGGAGATACTCAGAACTCAGCTGCCCAGGGCCCTGAAGAATCTGCTCTCGACAGATCTACCTTGAACAGGACCTCCAGAGTTCCCTTTCCACCAAGGCAATTCTCTGATTGTACGAAAAAAACCCAAACAGAAGTCAGGAAAGGGACTTCGCGTTAGACTGCAGTCCAGCCCTCACGGGGGCTCCTCTCTGGCTGCTACACACAAAATCCATAGCCAACAACAGGCAGCAACTGCCAGGGCAATAACAGAACAGCTCTTGGCAAGTAAAGCTGCCTGTCTTCACAAGGCAGGTCTGTCTGAGGCTACTCAGCTAGGTCAGTTTGTGCCAAGCACTGGTTTGATGATCTTAACAGAGCTGTTGACCTGCTATTTTTGCTTGGCTCCTGTAAGACATTAACTAGGGTGGCATTGTGGAAAACACGTGCTAGATCCACAGCACTGATGACAACAAGGCATCCATGGTAGCTCTCTAGCCTGCTGTAGACAAAATCCCTTTCTGTCACTGGCGGACTGTGCTTGAACAGAGGCAGTGCAACCCTCTCCAATGACAACACAGCTGGGGAATCCCATGCCTAAGAACCCTGCCATTACTGGCCACACATGCATCACTCAGAGGTATCCAAGTCCGAGAACTTTTGGTATGCTGCTGCAGTTTCCCATGCTGCACAGCTGGCTGTTGTCATCTCAACTCCAAACTGACTAATTAGTCAATAGCTACCAGCTTCTGAGGAGCTTGGGCAGCTCCCTTTCCTGCTGCTCAGCAAGATTCTCCATGTTGTCTGTTGCATCATGTAAGAGGTTCTGTCCAGACCTTCATGGACACCATCATTTTCCTCCTGAAGTTTTGCCTCTGTTGGTAATCCTCCTATATGACTCTTCTTGCCCTTCTCTCAAACTCAGGCATTGCACAGAACAGGTGACAGCTCACAACCACTGCCACTCCCGACAAGCTCACATAAAGCAATCAGGGCAGCCTGCACAAAGGAGTTATGTCTTGCCTTCTGCTGGGTGTTGTCCATGATATACAAAATATGTTGCTCACAGCCTCTGAAGGATTGATACACGTACCAACCCCAACAGCATGACCAAGCAAGGATCAGCACTGTTCCGTTTCCACAGCCAGCTGCCCAAGTGTGGGCACAGTATTGCTGCAGCAGTACTAAGGCACAAGATCTATCCAGGCCTTGCAGCGACACTTACCAATAAATAAACCAATAAATAAACCAATAAATAAACCAATAAATAAACCAATAAAGCTGCTTCTCGCAGCATGGTCCAACTTAAAAAACGAAAGGTCAAGCTTGCCAGGAGCCTCCCCAAATAATCCTAGAGTGCAATAGAGCTTACGTAGTCAATCGAGTGGTCTAGGAGAAGGGATTGCAAATGCAATCTGGGATACTGTCAGACATCATCACATTTCATGCTCTTCCACTCCTTGTCACAACACTCCAAACTCCCATGGCACACTGCAAGCTGGGCAGAACTATATGCTGGTACTGCCACCAAAACCAACACATTTGTTCATTAACCTGAGGATGTCTATAACTACATAGAAAAGACTTATTCCCCAGTAATTCCCATTTGATCTGCAAAAGCCTTTAAATTGCAGGCATTACCCTTCACTGAATACCTACAGCAAAACTAATCCAAATGATGCACATGCGTATAATGCGGAACAGGAATGTCCCGATGGGATGATACTCTACTGTTCATCCAGGTAAAACAGGGAAACAGCAAGATGCCCAAAGAGTTTAAGTATTTCAAGGGACAGAGGGCTGTTGAGCAGGAAAGGGTGTTGCAAATTTAGATGTACACATTTAGTCATACAACAATTAGTGCACATGGTCAAGTTACCAGGTATCAGCTGTCCCCACAGTAATTGCCTGTGTGCAAGCTCAGCCTAAAACAAATGTGAAGCAATTCAGCTTAATTTGATCTGCTTTCATTACAAGCTAATGCAAGTCAAGCTACTTTGTGTTTGTCACAGACCACAAACATGGGCATAAAAGTTACTGTGTTATATCTGAGAGAGTTTAGGGTGATAGCTTGTCAGTCTTTGAAAACATGATTAAATTCCTGATCTTTAAGACTTTTTTTTTTTTTTTTTTTTTTTGTCCTTGCTTGGATCTTTCCTGAAAGTACTCACTAGAACTCAGGAGGGGATGCCAATTCAGCATAGATGTGTGCTTAAGCATTTCAAAGATTCAAATTGTTTGAATGAGGCAGAGTAACACCCGGTGAGTAACCACGTTTTTCGTTTGCTCTTATTTTTCTTTATAACATTCATAGCTCAAATACTTTCACAGTGCTTACATAAACCAGAAAGCTATGAGAAAAATACATTCAAATGCATTAAACAATTCCAGGACCCTCATCTTAGTCACAGGAATATGAAAAATGAAAAAAAAACCTAGATTTTTTTGTTGTGCAATTGATTCAGGAGACTGCCATTGTTAGGATATGAGGGTATTTTGAATGAAGCAAGCAAGTCCGTACAATTTTAGAATATAATCAAACAGGATTACTTCAACACTTGGATTTATCTGGAAAGCCAATCAGAAATGAGATTAGATGTTCACCAGTCTATTTTACTAGCACAGTTAATTTGTTAATCTTGAGGGCCAGACAATGTAGTTTATTCCTGTGCATTTTAAATATCAAATGAAAGTGGTATTTGTATGTTAATCCAGATTATTAGACTGAAGAGCAGAAGAGTTCGGAGATGCGAAGAAACTATATAAGGAGATGGGCACTTAGTTTACCCCATTCAGAGTTTAGGCCATCCATCCCCAGTGCAAAAACACCACCTCTTCCTGAGCTGTAAAGTAAATAAATACTAGGAAGCTTGGTATTTCTAACATATTTGTGCTCTGCAATGGATATGCAAGCCCTAGAAGACTCTGAAAGACCCCGAAGAAGTAGTGAACTGGTCTCCTGTGGAACTGAAAGCAACATAATTTGGTCAACCAGCATGTGTACTTCTAGCTGTGCATTGCTTTGCATATTGCTGCAATTACCTTAGCCCAACCCATTAAGATTCCTGCCGTTTTTGAATTGAAAATTATCCTAAATAGTCAAGCACTTTCTCCTATGGGCTACCCAGGGTGCTCAACTGAAGCAAAAAAATAACAGAGAGGGAGGAGCCTGCTTCAGTTCCCTTCTTGAGATGCCTAGAGAGACCAAGAAGTAGGCTAGACTGGGGGAGGGTAACACACTTGGTTTTCATGAAATCCCTAGCAAATGCTCTGGAACAAAGCTGATGCAATCTCATGCTGGAGCAATTCAAAACTCCTCAGAATAGGCAGAGAAAAGGCAGAGCAATGTGCTGAGGATGGGAAAAAAAGAACAAAGTGGAAGGTATCGCCTTTTAGCAGTTACCTTTTGTTCTGATTCCTTCTGGGCTGTTAAGTCCCTACAGCTGAATGCACCACTTAAAAATTTCAACTGATACATACTCCCAGTCAACTTGCCACTAATTTATACTACACTGAGCCAAAGCTGCTGTGGTAAACTAAGCTCCTGCCCATTCTGTGGGTCACATGAACAATAACCTCAGTTACAGGACAGGAGGACTTTGAGAGCTGCAAGACATTTTTCTTTAAGCCCACGATGCCATAGGATTTTAATCTTCCTTAAAGATTTCTCTGCATTTGGACATCTACTTCAAAATCAGCACTGCAAGCTGAACTGTTCTGTTTTCCTCCCTACCCTCCACAAAATCAGGTGGATTATATTTTCTGTCTCGAAAACAGAAATCTCATTGCATTCAGGTTAAGTTTTGTTACTATTAGATCGTGTAGTTGGACAGACAAATTTAACCTCACAGACTGAGAATGGGGGAGAGAGGGAGCAGTACCTGCAGAGAAGATGCATGCAGAACGACAACACACAAAAATTACATGCCTCTTCTGATATCAAAGGCAACTAAACCACAATAGTAGCCATGTATACTGTAATTTTTCAGTGAATGTATCTCTTCTAAAGCAAGCTCACAGAAAAGCAAGAACAACAAAAGCAGTCTGAGTAGAAAAAGAGTAAACTTGCCAAGAAAAGTGAAGACATGCCCAAGGGGCATGACTAAGTCACTCTAAAGCCTATGAACAGTGATGTACAGCTCTGCCTTCAGGTTCATCATTCAATGAAAAATGAAGAGAACTGATACTGAAAAAGTTCAGATAACATTTAGTAGTGAGAGCTGATCCTTGAATGCTGTACTGACATAATCTGTAATACCTCTGGATCCTGTTAGCACAACTGAAGACACCATGTGGTGATGCTCCCACAGTGGTCAGCCCCATAAGGGATTCATCCCCCTCTGGCAGGGGGATCCAAGCTTCTATTTTCGAGCATGCTAGGAATTTATTTTAGTACAATCAATTATTGTATTTGTTTCTTCTCTCCAAAACTCACGTATTTCAATATAGGTGATGTTACAGAAATATCACTCAAAGCAAACACACTGTTTCAATCAAACTTGGCATCTATGGAAAGACTATCAGAAGCAGAGATGACAAATGTTTAGTACCAAAACATCTAAGAACTCCTTTCCTCTTCAACTTCTATGACCTTCCCCAATAACATACAGTTTATGAACATCATGGACAAAATAAATGGAAACATAGCTATTGACCACCTGAAAGTTGATGTAAAGAGACGTAGAAATAGTTTTTGCTGTTCTTTAAGGAAAAAAAAAAAAAAAGAGGGCATACATGAGGCAAGAACAGTAGTCTCTCCACCACTTTGCTCTTGGAGCAGTTTCTAAAATAATCTGGAGGCATGACAGAGCTGAGTGTAAACACACAGAAGACTGAAGAAACAAACAATGATTTTTGTTATGGACAATCCAGTCACTGGATCCACATAATTACATACAGTCTGCGTTGTCACTGTGACTGTGCAGGCCTAATTGGCCCCGTTCCACGAACACATCTGAACTCAGTTACCCGGCAGTACTAGTGAGCAACACTTCCCACACTGCCGAGAGACATGTTCACATTTTTAATTTTTCTTTTTCATCACTAAGACGCCTAGAAATTTATCACCAAATTATATCTCAAGCACAAAGTTTTTAAGTTGTTGTTTGGATAGCATAAAAAGCACCAAAAATGAAGTCATGCACTAAGTGTTTTTATGTGGAAATTCAGAAAGCTACGAGATCCTGAGACTGACTTTGTGGGTAAGAAGACGTCTAAAAAACCTTCACACTTGATCTATGTGAAGACTGGCATGGAGATACACACAGTGACAACCCATTTCTGTACAAGGCTTTGCATGGACCAGCACTTTGAAACAAGACTGGTTAAAATTGGCTCAAGTCAAACACAGGTAAACCAAGCACATATGCAATCTGTATCTTAAGATTTAGAACGTCCAGTACAAGACAAAACATGGCTATTATGAACTAAGAGCTGAAAAATTATCTCCCCGAAGGCTACACCAGAAGTGACTCTGACCAAACAGAAAAGTTTTGAGGTTACCCAGCGTGGAAAACACACATTTCCCAGAGCTGTTATTGCTGTCTGGCTAACAGAGCACATCACTTGTGATATATCTGTATTTTCTTCTCAAATTTGCAAGCCTATTGTTGACACATATGAAACCTCAAGCTAAGAATTATTTGGATTTCCATTTTAAGCTTGCAGGAAAGCACAGAATCTCCTCGTAGGACAGATGAGTGAAGTGAATGCCAACAAACTGTAAAACAAGATTACACAGAGCCATCTGTTCAGGCACTGAGCCTGTTGAGAAGTTTCATCTCACACAGGCTGCTGGTCTGACATGGGCCAGTGTTTACACGTAACAGGTATAAAACACTACCTTGTTGTATTTCTAATTCATGCTTCCAAAACGTCAAGCAAAACCTAAGTTTCCTTCACATCCCCAGTCCAAGGTTCAGTCGGACACACACACGCTCTTGCTAAGACAGAAAACAAACTTCTACAAGCTCTCTGGAAGGAGAAGGTGGTCAGTTGCGCATCACGAGCCATGCGATGCCGAGCCCAATCCAGCCTCTCCACAGCACAGAGACGTCTGAACTCCATAACCTTGACCAGTTCAGCCTGCCTGCCAAGGCATCACAGCGGCTAGGAACCTTGCTCCCCCTCACTTCAGCGCCCAAGTAATGCTTGTAGCGCGCCTTTAGTACACAACGCCAACGAAGTAGCAAAGGACAGATGGGGAAGAGCCTGGACCCTCTCCGCCTAGAACTACCTTACTGACAGAGCTTGTCCCTCTGTCAACGGAGACAAGGATGCCACAGTGAAACCCCCTGCACCAGCCCCCCAAGCCAGGCCCGCCGCTACCAAGTCCCGCTCCAGCCGCCGGCCGCCGCTGGAGCCCGCTCCCTCAGGGAGCCTTTCCCCGGCGGCCCTTCCCTCGGGAGAGCGATACCGGGCAGGGAAAAGCCACCCCCGGGGCTGAAAGGGGTGATTTCGGCCCCGATCCCGGCGCGGCGAGGCCGAGGCGGTCGGTGGGGGAACACGAGCCCCTGGGAAGGGTGGTCCGGGCCGGGCTCCCCGCCGAGGCGGAGCGGTGCCCACGCGTGCTCTTACCCAGCATGAGGGGGCTGAGGTGCCGGGCCATGCCCTTGGACAGGTCGTACACATAGAGCTTCACGGGGTGCAGGGCCAGCGGCTCCTCCATAGGGGTGCGGGCACGGCCGCCGGGCGGCACTCGGAGCCCTGACAGACACTCACCACCCAGCTGGGCGCCGGGCAGTGGAGGGCAAGGGGAAAGGGCAACCCCGGTGCTGGTCCCGCCGCCGCTCCGGGTGCGGCGGCACTGACCGTGCGGCGCAGAAAGAACGGAACGGACAGGGCGACTCTGCCTCTGCGCATGCGCAAAAGCCGGCGACCCACTGGGCTGCCCCGTCACTGCGCCGTTATGCACCGCGGCGGTTCCGGCCTGGGGCGGGGGTCGTCGGAGGGGCGGAGCTAGAGACGGTGGGCGGGAATGGGGGAAGTCCCCCTGTCATTGGCTGAGGCTTGGCGCCTCTTCCGGCCTGCGAGTCGGAGCCACGCGCACGGCGGGCAGAGCTCCCGCCTTCGTTTTCCTTCCTCAGCCAATCCACGTGGAGAGAAGGCGCGGCTTCCCGCGGGACGGGCAGGGCGCGGAGCCCCCCCTCTCTAGCCATTGGTCAGTGTTTCTGTGGCGGGCGGGTTGTGTCGCGGAAGTTGATCGCGGGGGAGAGTGGGTTGTTCCGCAGCCCTGGGGTTTCGCGGCGCGCTGGGAGCCATGTCGGAGTGGGTGTCCTACTACCGGAGCGAGGGGCCGGAGGAGGAGGAGGGGGAGGACGAGCCGCAGGAGGAGGGGGCTGAGGCGGTCGGTAAGGGCCCACCACCCCCTCACGAAGAGCAGCCCGTGGCCCGCTGCCCTCGGGGGTCAGCGGGTGGATGAGGCCACCGCTAAAACTCTTTCCCCCCCGTTCTGTAGCGGACTTCAGGTTCTCAGGCCGGGACAGCCTCATTTTCTTGGTCGATGCCTCCAAGGCCATGTTTGAGTCCGACGGGGACGGAGTGACTCCCTTTGACATGACCATCCAGGTAAGGTTCCTCAGGGAGACTCCGGGCCTCCGCACACCTCCAGGGATCGATGGTGTAAGATCACTGCGAAACTCCAGCAACTCGGATTGCCGAATGGTTGTGGGTATGGAAAGATATATCGCCTGATGCGTTCAGTGAGGGAAATGTCTATAGAATGAGCGATCAGTCCGTGTTCAGGGTGGTGGATTTAAGAAGTGTTTATTTCACTGATCTTGCTCGTAGAAAGGGAATGCTAATGAAAAATACCAAAGGCTTTGTCCTAAAAAAAATCTCTCTTGTTTCAATTCTCCTGTTCGCTAAAGTCTACTTGTATAAAATGCTAATTGCCAAAGACAAAACTTTTGCACCCTTACTGCATTGATTTTCTTCATATTTTGACCTGTGTGGATTTTTTTTTCAGTGCATCCGGAATGTGTATACCAGCAAAATTATTAGTAGTGACAGGGACCTGTTAAGTGTCGTGTTCTATGGGACAGAAAAGAACAAGAACTCGGCAGATTTCAAACACATCTATGTTCTTCAGGAGCTGGAAAATCCCGGTAAAGCCAGCAAAATGATTTGAAGGTTATATAGAAAGATGGAGTAAGGAAATCTGTGTAGCCACATTGTCAGTAACTGATCTCTCTGAAAACAGAGAGCTATTGGATAAACAAAAAAGTTCCTGTTACTGAGATGCATTTGGCAGGTGGGGGGAATAGATTTAGAAATTTACTGAAAGCTTAGGAACTTAGTGGGAGCTTACCTTTTTCTGTTAGACTTGGTTCAGATTCCTTTCCTGTATCTTTTATTTTAGCTTCATGGTTTGCTTGCTATCTGTTAAACCTAAGAGGATCTCAACAGAACTCTTGAAAGCCCATCACGTATTTGCTGCAGTTCAGAAAAGTGTGTCTACATGCTAGGGCACCACAGGTTCCAGCTAATGTTAGGGGCAAGGGAGCAGGAGAAATTCTCCACCTTCCCAATGTGCCATGGAGATGCAGGATGTATTTCAGGCTTCTCTCGTTTCTCTGGTGGCACAGCAGTCTGCTGTGCTTCTGCAGTGGGTGGAACTGCTGCCTTTCCTGTTAAGCACAAGAGACCCTGGATGCATATTTAAAAGAGTTTGCAGTATTTCTTTCAGTATTTTCTGATGTATGTGAATGCTGTTATCTCCCTTAGGTGCAAAACGTGTTCTAGAGCTGGACCAATACAGGGGAGATGAAGGACGAGTGCTTTTCTGTGAGACCTTTGGCCACAATGTTGGCTATTCATTGGGTGAAGCACTCTGGGCCTGCTCTAATCTCTTCAGTGATGTCCGAGTCAGGCTGAGCCACAAAAGGATCATGCTCTTCACCAACGAAGATGACCCTCATGCCAATGATAGTGCTAAAGCCAAGCTGGCCAGGACCAAAGCTGGTGATCTGAGAGACACAGGTCATTATTTTCCTCTTTAATTTCAGACAGAATAAAAGTTATGTATCTTTGCAGCAGATGTTAGTTTCATTACAAGTTTGTGATGGAAAAAGAATGTAAAATCTGCAGAACTGGGGAATCTTTGTTAAGCTTTCTAAATTAGAAATGTGATATCTAATCTAAATTACAAAATCTGTTATCCAGTCAGATATCCAACAATACTTACTTTCTAGGATCTCTAGCATAAATCAGGACTTGAGAGGGCTGTGGAAAACAAACTCTACTTTATTTCATTGTTTCACCATTCTCCAGGAAGGGAATAATAACGCTTAGTTAACACAAAAGGAAAATTACTTGAATGGTTCCATTTTGAATTAGCTGAAGAACAGCAACCTGAGCTCAGAGACTAGGTAGCAAATACTTAGAATCATAGAATCACTATGGTTGGAAAGGACCTTCAGGGTCATCAAGTCCAACCTTTATCCCATCATCTCTCTAACCACTAGATCATTAGACCATGGCCTCAAGTGCCTCATCCGCTCGTTTGTTGAACACCCCCAGGGATGGCGACTCCACCACCTCCCTGGGCAGCCTGTTCCAGTGCCTAACCACCCTCTCAGTAAAGAACTTCTTCCTAATATCCAATCTAAACTTCCCCTGACGTAACTTGAGGCCATTTCCTCTCGTCCTATCATTAGTAATTTGGGAGAAGAGACCAACACCAGCCTCACTACAACCTCCTTTTAGGTAGTTATAGAGAGCAATGAGGTCTCCTCTCAGTCTCCTCCAGACTAAACAACCCCAGTTCCTTCAGCCGGTCTTCATAAGGCCTGTTTTCCAGACCTCTCACCAGCCTCGTTGCCCTTCTCTGGACTCGCTCCAGCACCTCAATGTCCTTCCCATACTGCGGTGCCCAGAACTGGACACAGTACTCAAGGTGTGGTCTCACGAGTGCCGAGTACAGGGGCACAATCACCTCCCTACTCCTGCTGGTCACACCGTTTCTGATACAGGCCAGGATGCCGTTGGCCTTCTTGGCCACCTGGGCACACTGCTGGCTCGTGTTCAGTCGGCTGTCAACCAACACCCCCAGATCCTTTTCCGCCCGGCAGCTTTCCAGCCACTCTTCCCCAAGCCTGTAGCGCTGCATGGGGTTGTTGTGGCCAAAGTGCATGACCTGGCAGTTGCCCTTGTTAAACCTCATACAATTGGCCTCAGCCCATCGCTCCAGCCTGTTCAAATCCCGCTGCAGAGCCTCCCTTCCCTCAGGCAGATCAACACTCCCACTCAATTTCGTGTCATCTACAAATTTACTGAGGGTGCATTCGATCCCATCATCCAGGTCATCGATAAAGATATTAAACAAGACTGGCCCCAAGACCGAGCCCTGAGGGATACTGCTTGTGACCGGTCTCCATCTGGATTTAACTCCATTCACCAGAACTCTCTGGGCTTGGCCATCCAGCCAGTTTTTAACCCAGCGAAGAGTCCACCTGTCTATACCATGAGCCGCCAGCTTCTGCAGCAGAATGCTGTGGGAGACAGTGTCAAATGCCTTACTGAAGTCCAGGTAGACAACATCCACCGCTTTTCCCTCATCCACTAGGCGGGTCACCTGATCATAGAAGGAGATGACAATTTGGAGTTTGTTCTTGCTTAAATTCTTTGCTTAGATAGAGAAATCTGAGAGTGCTGAGAAACATGCCGATGTGAGAAAAAAGCAGTTTCTCTGATCCTCCTCCTATGTCTTAATTTGTTTCTAGGTATCATCCTGGACTTGATGCACTTGAAGAAGCCTGGAGGGTTTGATATCTCTTTGTTCTACAGGGATATCATAAACATAGCAGAGGATGAGGACCTTGGGATCCAACCTGAGGAGTCGGAGAAACTGGAACATCTCATGAGGAAAGTACGAGCAAAGGAGACAAAGAAACGAACTTTAGTCAGGTTTGTGCCTCATGATGGTATTTCATTCAGTGGAGGCACCTGATGTTATATTTAGACTGTATTTCACCTCCCTCTTCTGGAATGATTGGGTCTATAAAGGCATCACTGCTTCCATTCCTCAGTCGTAATTCCTTAGTCCACAATTGGTGCTTCTTCTGTAGCTACCAGGATATTTGCCCTTGGTGGATGAGAAGAGTGGAGAGTGAAGCTAGGCCTCCTTTTTTCCTCTGTGGCATCTCATTTATTGAGCTTTGCCAGATAGAATTTTTCAAAAAATGACATAATTGCCAAGTAAAATATGTACCAAAAAATCTGCATCATGTAAAATGGTTAGTTATAGTGAAATCTGATTGAAATGAGGCTTTTCTTACTAGTATTAACTTAGAAAAATATCATCTCAATGTGACTGGTAGGTATATTGGCCTATTACTAAATACTTGTATGGGGCCAGTCTACGCATTTGGTGTGGATTCATACAGCCTTGATATTTCTGATATCCTACTGAAAGATCAGAGAAATTAAAGGGATTTTGAGAAAGCAGGTAGAAAGTATTTTTGGAACCACATAGGGGTTTTTTTTAATGAGTGAGTTCATAGCAAAATGATGTGGAAGCACAGTAAGGAAATGAACTTCACAGCCTAGTGGTTTTTTAATATATATTAAAAAAAAAATCTCAACCTGAGCTGTTGACACTTGCATTTTTCCCCTGCTCACAGCTTTATTTTCTTCTGGGAATGTTCCTTACGTTTTCTAATAGTTGAGGAGGAAGAGCCCTGTACCAGTGATACCTTTTAGAGGAAAGGAAGTAACATTCACAGTAATTCACCGTTCAACTCTCAGAACTTGAAGATTACCTCCAATTTTAAACCTTTACTTCAGAATTTTTCTCTTAACTTCCGATTTATTTATTTTTTTCCTTAAATTTTGGTGGTGTTTGTTTTGATGGGGTTCTTCTGTAGAATTTTGCCTGCTGTGTGAACAACTCTGTGAATTTAGAGAACACAATGCATTAAGCACAAGCGGGGTGCCCAAATGTGAACTTGTCCTGTGCTCTGCTTGGACATTGCTGCCCTTCAGAGTGAAAAAAGGTGAAAGAAATATGGTAAATTATTTGTGTTTAAATCATTTTTAAGACCAGAAGTGACAGCATTGCAAGAATGTTGAGATTATGACTGACGTAATAGTATGTTTCCATAGATACATGTGATTTTGGGGGAGGAGAACAGGAGGAGGTCAGGGAAAATAAGTTATCCAAGGAGATGACTTTCTTTTGCAAAAGTGATCTTTTGGAAGTCTCAAGTCTGTATCTGCTTTTTTACACAGATTAAATCTGTATCTGAACAAAGATCTGTTGCTTTCCGTTGGTGTATACAACCTTATTAAAAAAGCTTATAAGCCATATCCAGTAAAGCTTTATCGGGAAACTAATGAGCCGGTTAAAACAAAAACAAGGATGTTTAATGGAAAAACAGGCAGCTTGCTCCTGCCTAGCGACACAAAAAGGTCTCAGGTAATGTATTGATGATGTGCCTGCTTTTTCCTGTCTCTCTGATGTGGGGAGGAAGGTGCTGATTCTCTTGCTGCCCCTGGGGATAGCCTGGTCACTGTGTAAGCTCTGCATAGTGAAAGCGAGTTGTTTCTCTGGCATGGCTGTCAAGGGAAAGCATAGTTGCTGGTGGAAGTGCACTCAGGAACACAGGTCATTTCTTTCCACCAGGCAGACCCAGGTTGTCAGAACCTTATGTGGCCTTGTGCTATCACTGCTGGTGTTACCTTTTGATTCATTAGGAACAGATTTTGTCCATTTTATTGAATGTATAAGTGTGAATCATGGGGTATGTGGGTGTGATGTGGAGCTTTTTTCCAAACCAAAAAGAAAAGAATATTGCCTTTGGTTTTTGTTATTTTGCTCTTTGCTTTGCCTCCTTTCTTGGTAGTTTGGCTGATGTAGACTGAGTGACATGTTATGTTCAGGCACAGACTTATTTCAAAGCAGGATATGCAGTTGCTAGGTGTATTGTCACAGGTGCAATTTGTGTGTCCTTCCATGCTGAAGGCTCTTAAAGTTGTTGTCTTAAGATTAAATATTTATTTATACTGGACATTAATTTATTGAAATAAAGTACAAGAGTTAAACAGAAAGCTGAGCATTAAGCCCTGATGTCTAACTTCAGCAGCTGGACTACAATATGTTTTCATTTTTGTGACGTATGAGTGATACTTCAAAAGTGTTTCTCAGTCACTGTTTTTGCTAGGAGTGGTTATCTCATGTGCATCCAGAGCAAGACTCACAAAACCAGATCAGGTCGCTCAGAGTTTACTTGGGACAGCTCTGAAGAGCTCCAAGGATGAGATCTGACAGCATCTCTGTGCCAGGGATTAACTGTTGTCCTAGGAAAGTGCATTTTTCTAACATCCAGATGGAATTTCCCTTGGGATAATGGTCTCAGACTCTGACTTGGTATTTCAGTGATGAGAGCTGGCTCTGTCTTGTCTATAACCGTCTTTTCAGAAGTGGAATATAGCAATTGCATCTTCTTCCTACCCGCCCTCCCCAATTTATTTTAATGCTGGCAGCATTACTGTCTGCTCTTCCCTGGTTTAGACATATGGAAACCGCCAGATTGTGCTGGAGAAAGAGGAAACAGAAGAATTAAAACGGTTTGATTCTCCAGGCTTGTTTCTGATTGGCTTCAAACCACTTTCAATGCTAAAACAGCACCATCATATCAGGCCCTCCCAGTTCATCTATCCTGAGGAGTCCCTAGTAAGTGGTAAGTAAAGATGGCAAGAGAAGATTCACTACTTTGCATTAGGGTAACCATCTGATCATAGTGTGTTTGAATGGTTATTGTTCAGTGTAAAATCTTTGTCTAACTTAAAAACTTGCTTATGTTAAAAAGTATACTGTTCCTGCCCCTCTCAGCTGCAGTTGATTCTTGTTTTCTTCAATAGCAGAAGAGCTGATTGGGCTTCATTTTTCATCCATCATGACAAGCAGCTAATCAAACTACGCAAAGGTAGTCCCAAAGCATTTGGATTTGTCATTCATGAAAGTGAAGGATCCTGGTGCCTGACAAGAAGGCAGAGGTGGTTAAAAAAACCCAAACCCTAAATCAGTGAAAGTAACTGTTGATTTTAAATCCGTATCAGCTAGAAGTGGAAACTCAATACTCAGGAAGTAGAGTTGAATTAACAGCACTTTACAGGTTTGTAAAGAGAGAAGGAGAGGATGCTTAGGACTGCTTTTTCTCTTTTTATGTGTATATGTAAGTCTGCTTATCTAGAAATACAATATTAATCCATCCCAAGATGCAACAGTAAAGAAAAAAAACCTCCAGCTCTTCAATCTGCTGGTGGATAAAGAAGGCTGAATTATGACCAGATGCTTTGCAGTGTCTCACTAAAGAAGAATGTTTACACTAGCTTCTCCAGCTTACCAGTTTCCCAAATCAAACACCTTACTTATATGTCCCTCTTTTCCTGACCACCATATCTGGTAAAATACAAAGCAAATGTGTGCCTTGAGGAATATTGCAATCTGAATTCTTAGTGTGTTAATTCTGCAAAATGTTCTATGATGTGCTGCTACTATGCTGTCCCACCACACCAGAAGGAGGCTTTTTAGATACCTGTTCCAAATTTTCAACCATGTTTCATTGCTCAGATGCTAGTGATTTAATTTCTTTCACCAGAACTGTCATTGCTCTGGTCAGGAGAGACACTAACATTGTCATTTTTGAAGGCTCCCCCTTCCAAAAGTTGCTTTTTACCTCTGGAATATTGCAGATGTCTTAAAGAGGTCCCAGGTTATTGAAACTGTAATATCTAGGGTTACATTCCTGAACAAAGGACCAAAGCTGTCAATCTGACCAATACAGTCTTTATTGGTCTTCTTTGCAGGGAGCATAATGCTATTTAATGCCTTATTGATGAAATGCTTGGAGAAGGAGGTGATGGCACTGTGCAGATACACTGCCCGCCGGAACACTCCCCCTTACATCGTGGCCCTGGTTCCCCAGGAGGAAGAGGTGGATGAGCAGAAAGTGCAGACAGCCCCTCCAGGTATGCTGCCTTTCCCTGCGTGACTGGATGCGGTCAGCATAATAGCCTCCTGTATTGCATAAAAATATTCTTGGTGCTGCTGCTCCCCTTAAAACTGGGCAGAGTGCTTTCCAACATCTCTTTTCTTCACTTTTATCCTTGTAACCATCTGATGTTGAATCTTTTTTCAAAACTGAGTTGCATCAGTGCAATGATGTGGGCATTAACTTAATTTTCAAACAAGCCTTTTTCAATCTTACATCCAGTGAGAGATGGGGAAGGTACACAAGTTGATCTCCTGTATAAAAAGCAGGTGACAAGTTTCCAGCTCTTAGCTATGCATATAGTTTGAATATCTTTCAAAAAGCGTTTAGTAATTTTGGTTGTATACATTGAGATAAGGATTGAATGTCATGATGTAGGTACTAGGAGGTATTATGGATTGCTGGAGTTTACAGCAAAGTAGTAGCTAGTCTGGGGAGTCATCAGACCCAGCTAATAATCGTCTTGGTCTTTCCCATAAATTATTGTTTTGAGGTGATGGTTCTGCATAACTATTCTCTGCTTTCTCTCTTCTGTGTAGGTTTCCACATTGTTTTCCTACCATACGCAGATGACAAACGGAATGTTGATTTTACAGCAAAGGTGCCAGCCAGTCGAGAGCAGGTGGACAAAATGAAGGAAATAATTCAAAAACTCCGATTCAAATACAGGTGCATGGAGATACGTAGTGTGCCTGTAGGGGGTGGCACAGGGAAGAAAACACAACACTGTTGCATGCCCTGTTGCATAAGTTGTTTAGATGTGTTATCCCAAGATGTGATTTTGATGCAAATTGTTTCCTTTGCAGTAGCTTTGTCCAAACTTTATTCTTAATTAATCTGAAAACCCAGGCACCACGTGCAGTATGTAGCACATTCTGGAGTTCTTTGTAGAATTGCTCTTATTCTCTGGGTTGTTGTCATTTGTTACAGGGGTATCACATTTGATTGTGATTCTGCCAGTCTATTGCAGATCAGACCTGGATCGTTTAAATTAGAGCACTTTAGCGAGAATAGTTAGGCCTTTTTCATTATAGCTAGGATAAATTTTATTAAGTGCTTTCATGGGTGATGTTTTACTAGGTGTGTGGAAAGTAGCATAACTGGTATTAAAGTAGAATGCCCCTGTCTCCTTTTGTCCCACACAACTTTCTGAGTCTCACACAGCTTTCTAACGTGGTTGATGCATGATGGGATAGTGATTCAGCAGGTAAATTGAAAAGAGGAAAAGCAATTCTTCCAATGAGATGGATTGTTACGTGGGAAGGAGGGAAGTTTTACTTCGAAATAGATTGGTGGTAGATCTTATGTCTTCTTGGCAGCGTGCTTTGACATTTTGGGGGATTCTTGACAGGCCTGACAGCTTTGAGAACCCAGTTTTGCAACAGCACTTCCGGAATCTGGAGGCTTTGGCACTGGATATGATGGAACCAGAACAAGCTGAGGATCTTACAAGTGAGAATTATGGGTGGGTCTGAAGGGAGGTGGGGTAGAGGGCTCTGGCCTTTGTTCTAAGTCAGAGATGTGATACTACAAAACCAAGTGTCTTTTAAAAAATATTTGAGTAGTGAGCAGTTCCAAGATGAAGAATTCTGGATGTGTCCATTCTGAAATACTGAAACCGTACTTTCTAAAGCTGTCACTTTTAAGGTAAAAGAAAAATAGATCACTTTACAATCCAAAATTAAGATGAAATCACCTTTTTTCTATGGTGACAAAAGTTTTCTCTGAAATCCCTCTCTTCGAGAGTCTAATATTTCAGTCTGATAAAAGGGCAGAATTACTTAGAAAAAAATTCTGTAAAGAGGCAGTGGTGCCACCTTGTGGCTGTGAGGGTTTCTGTATAAGAATATCTTGTCAAAGGATAGAAGCTTACTCCTGAAGGGGAAGTTCCTTTTTTAAAATTATGTTGTACTCCAGGAATAGCATTAGAGTCTTTTCTCAAGTGATATCTAACAAGTAACCTAGGTCCCTGTGCTGGATCTCATACAAATACATAAAAGACACAAGCTGTTCTGCCTCAAACTACTCATAACCATAGATAGTAAACTGATGTATTTTAAATGTCTGAGATTAGACCTGGGTAACAGTGTAACCAGGTAGGAGAACTTCTCTATCACTTCCACTGTGTCAATTTTGTTCTGCACATATATTTCTGGTTCAGAGATATGTGCGAATCCATTATGTATGTATAATACAAACTCTTGATGTTACCAAGAGCTGTAAATTTCTCCTTTGTGAATATTGTAACATAGGTATTTGCATTTTTCAAGCTTGAAAAACATTTGCGTGCTAGTTATTACAGAAGCATAATTGTATCTGTTGATGGCCTTGTTTAAGCTTCCCTGTGATCGCTCTGTTTTTGAGAGGGCAAATCTTTCTCTTTTGCCAGTGCCAAAGGCTGAAGAGATGAACCGCCGGCTGGGCAACCTGGTGGAGGAGTTCAAGCAGCTGGTTTATCCCCCTGACTACAGTCCTGATGGGAAGGCTGTAAAGCGAAAACAAGGTAAGTAGTGACTGTGCAGGTGTGCAACATGGTGTCTGTATTCTTTGTTTAGAGGCTTCTGCGTTTTCCGTTTGTCTCACAGTTTAAAGAAGCTGCTTGCACAATAACTCATTACTTATCTCCACAGCAAAGTGAATTTATGTTCAGCGGTGATTCATAGAGAGTAGAGGTTATTGTGGTATCCAACTAGAGAACTGCTGGAATGAGAAACTGCATAGTGAAAAAACAGAGAAGTACAAGAAGCAGTATGGGTACATTACTGAAAAAAAATTTATTTTCAATTATTATTATAATTATTAATAACTTTAGGTGTTTTACAACACAGTAGTAAAATCATTCATGCTTTCAGTTTGTGTTCTTGGTGAGGAAGCAGACTTTCATGCATGGGCTGTTTAGCAAAACCAAGATAGGCATCTTTAAGGCTAAATAGAATCATAGAATCATAGAATAATTATGGTTGGAAGGGACCTCCAGGGTCATCAAGTCCAACCTTCATTCCATCATATTCCTAGCCATTAAACCACTAGACCATGGCCTCAAGTGCCTCATCCACTCGTTTGTTGAACACCCCAGGGACGGCGACTCCACCACCTCCCTGGGCAGCCTGTTCCAGTGCCTAACCACCCTCTCAGTAAAGAACTTCTTCCTAATATCCAATCTAAACTTCCCCTGACGTAACTTGAGGCCATTTCCTCTCGTCCTATCATTAGTAATTTGGGAGAAGAGACCAACACGAACCTCACTACAACCTCCTTTTAGGTAGTTGTAGAGAGCAATGAGGTCTCCTCTCAGTCTCCTTCAGACTAAACAACCCCAGTTCCTTCAGCTGGTCTTCATAAGGCCTGTTTTCCAGACCTTTCACCAGCCTCGTTGCCCTTCTCTGGACTCACTCCAGCACCTCAATGTCCTTCTTATACTGCGGTGCTGTTTTGCCAATTAGTAGGCCCGGTAAAAAGGACACAGCCAGCAGCAGACCAACAATCCAGTACGTAGGTTCTATTTCATGTAAAGGGGTCAGTATATAGAGGATTGCTGGGGGTACGAACAAGTCAGATAGATCACGAATAACAGACATCAACCCCAGCGACCCCAGGAATGACACAGTATCACTCATAATAGATGGAACAAGCAGAGACACAAGGTAACCCACAGAGAAAATGGGAGACAACCAGGAGAACAAGGTGGTTACATATGACAGAAGTAACCCCATGTTGCCTCCCCACAAAGCCCACATTTGTATGTGCCAGACCTGACTGTGATCCAGTTGCATGAAGAATCAGGAGGTCCTTCCCCAACAGGAAAACTCTGTGAAGTGCGTCCACTCCACAGACAGACTCTCCAGCCCTTCCTGCAAGTGGGCCCAGCTTTTATCCCCAAACAGGACACCTGGCACTTGTTACCAAAATGCAGGGCACCTGGGGCTTGTTTACCCAAGGGCTCTCCTTGCAAGGCCGGCCGCACCTTGGAGGAAAGCCAAAAGGCAAACTCATCCCCTCCTCTTAAAGGGCTGTGGGAACCACCCATATGTCAACCTTAATTCAGGGCTGGGGGTTCAGACCCCAGCACTTCAGGTGCCCAGAACTGGACACAGTACTCAAGGTGTGGTCTCACGAGTGCCGAGTACAGGGGCACAATCACCTCCCTACTCCTGCTGGTCACACCGTTTCTGATACAGGCCAGGATGCTGTTGGCCTTCTTGGCCACTTGGGTACACTGCTGGCTCGTGTTCAGTCGGCTGTCAACCAACACCCCCAGATCCTTTTCTGCCAGGCAGCTTTCCAGCCACTCTTCCCCAAGCCTGTAGCGCTGCATGGGGTTGTTGTGGCCAAAGTGCATGACCTGGCAGTTGCCCTTGTTAAACCTCATACAATTAGCCTCAGCCCATTGCTCCAGCCTGTTCAAATCCCACTGCAGAGCCTCCCTACCCTCAGGCAGATCAACATTCCCACTCAATTTCGTGTCATCTACAAATTTACTGAGGGTGCATTCGATCCCGTCATCCAGGTCATCGATAAAGATATTAAACAAGACTGGCCCCAAGACCGAGCCCTGAGGGATACTGCTTGTGACTGGTCTCTGTCTGGATTTAACTCCATTCACCAGAACTCTCTGGGCTTGGCCATCCAGCCAGTGAAGAGTCCACCTGTCTAGACCATGAGCGGCCAGCTTCTGCAGCAGAATGCTGTGGGAAACAGTGTCAAATGCCTTACTGAAGTCCAGGTAGACAACATCCACCGCTTTTTCCTCATCCACTAGGCGGGTCACCTGATCATAGAAGGAAATCAGGTTGGTTAAACAGGACTTGCCCTTCATGAACCCATGCTGGGTGGACCTGATCCCACTGTTGTCCTGCACTTGCCGCATGATCTCCCCCAACATGAACCTTTCCATAATCTTCCCTGGCAACGAGGTCAGGCTGACAGGCCTGTAGTTTCCCGGATCCTCCTTCCTGCCCTTGTGGTAAATGGGCATCACGTTGGCAAGTTTCCAGTCGTCTGGGACCTCCCCTGATAACCAGGACTGCTGGTAGATGATGGAGAGCGGCTTGGCAAGTTTCTCCACCAGCTCCCTCAGCACTCTCGGGTGGATCTCATGCGGCCCCATAGACTTAAGGGTGTCTAATTGACTTAGCAGGTCCTTTACTACTATTTCCTGGATTATGAGGGTTTTATTCTGATCTCCATCCCAATCTTCCAGCTCAGGGAACTGAATACCATGAGGATAAGTGGTCTGGCCATTGAAGACCGAGGCAAAGAAGGCATTAAGTACCTCAGCCTTTTCCTCATCCTTGGTAACAATGTTCCCCCTTGCATCCAATAAGGGATGGAGATTCTCCCTGGTTCTTATTTAATTGTTAATATATTTGTAAAAACTCTACTTATTATCTCTTGCAGTAGTGGCCAAGCTGAGTTCAAGCTGGGCTTTCGCCTCCCCAAATGTCCAAGTGATGCTGAAGTACATGTGTAGTTTCAGAGTCTGTGAAACTGCACAAGTAGTTGCATTCTGCTGTCTAGATGAGAGTCCGTTAAAAGTTTCATTTGGGTTGATCTTTCCATCAGAACACAAAGTTTCATACTTGAGTTTGACATCACTCGTATCAATGAAATACACTATATGACTTATGTAGTGAGTGACACCTACTTCATAAAACAAAATACAGAAACCAGGTCTGTGAGTGTATAGGTAGCTGTTAAAGTACCGTGTGCTAACGGCCATTAACTGTGGTATGTATAAGAAATGTTGATGTCTTTCTATTGAGAAACACTTTTAAATCTTTGTGATTTAAAATTTCTCTTTCTAGCTTCTGATGGTCAAACTGAGAAGAGGCCCAAGGTAGAAGTCTCAAAAGATGACCTGCGGTGTCATGTGCAGAAGGGCACTCTAGGCAAGCTCACTGTATCTGTTCTGAAGGACGCATGCAGGCTTTGTGGGCTGAAGGGTGGGGGAAAGAAGCAGGAGCTAATGGATGCGCTAACTGAATACTTTAATGAGCACTGAGCAGGAGCAGAAGGCCCTGGTTGGCTTGTTGTCTTATGTGGATGCTCTGTCTGTTTTATCTTGCTGTGGAGGAGAAGGCAACTAAATGTTGCTGAATCTAGCAGTGGAAAAACTTTTTCTCTTAGTTGTGAAACATCTCTGCAAAGTTGATTCTGTTCAGAGTAGCCAAAGGCAGAATTAAATTCCCTGCTAACTCAGGTCACCCACTGCAGGTAAACACAGTTGTGCCTTCCTGGTTTCTTAATAAAAGTGATTTTGGACTTCTTACTTTGCAACACTGTTTATACCATCTTTGCATCATAAAGACAGCAAAACTCACCTCACTGTAAATAAGAAAACAGAGTGATCTGTGTTAATGGCACCACATGAATTCAAGCAGCAGGTGAAGTCTGTGTGCTAACAAAGGGTATAAATGTGGTATATTACTCTCGTACTCTCCAAAACAGTAAGTTAGTATCAGTACTTGTTATTCTTTTCCATCGTTGGCATTACAAAGATTACCAGCAGATCATAAAGGAGAAAATCATTACTGGAAAGCAGTAGCCAATCCTTTGAGCAAAAAGCCAGCACTCCACAAAGCTGCACAGCCAGGTCTTCCATTTTTAAATGGCAATAGCGAAAGCTGGTTTAAAAAAGGAAGAAAAAAAAAAAAAAAAAAAATTAAAAAAAAAATTAAAAAATCATGTTCCCTGGAAGGCTGCAAGCACTTACCCCAATTAAATTACTGAGATGGCATGGAGCTTTTCCACCTCTGGAGTGAGTATGAGTCAGACTATTGTGCAGGCTTCTGTACTCGAGTCTGTGCTTTAAAAATCTAGTTAAGTTGTGGACAGTAGCCCTTGTTACTTCCAGTATTTTTAGTTTTTCAGTTTTACTTATGGTGGCTGCATCTGGGGCTATGCTTTGGTTTTTAAACTTCCATGCCTGGCATGCCCCACTTGCCTGGCCATGTAAGATGATTAAGCTGAGCAGTCGTTGCCCTTGCTCTAGAAAACGGTACTAATGGTTTAGCTAAACTGGTACTTGCTGTGGGGCAGAAACGTGGGATACATGAGGTACCCATTTTGGTCTGCGTGGTGTTTTGAGGGATTCCTGTGTTTGGCACACAAACAATTGGCAAACTATTGAAGAATTAAGTCATATATTAAGGTCATGCCCGTGTTGTAGTGTGGTACACATATTGTAGCCAGCTGTGAACACTCTCTTGGCACTGCGACCACCCTAGCTGTGCCAGCACGCTGCTTGCTTCCACCTCCACAGCTCCTCTCAAAAGAGCTAGCCCATAGTGACCTCTGCAGTATTGAAGCTATGTAGTCTATTATACTTTCAATCATCCTGCGTTAGAGTAGTTATTTTTAACAAAGATTTTTCTAAGCAATCGATTTATTTTGCCCTTCGGCAAAGAAGCTACTGTAAATGCTTGTCTTAGCAAAACAATTGAATGCAATAAAATAGTGAGACAGTCCTGTCCTTAATTCTGTGAATTTTCATTCCCCAAATGTCCTTGTCAGGTTCTCTCTTGGCTTGCTAACCCCCAGGCACAGTATGTTCCAGGCTTTGGCCAATTATGGCATGTTTTGTCTATGTTATCAGATCTTCCTCCTGGCTTTTTATTTTTTTAAAGCAGGCTATTGCATTATGTAGAAGTTCAACAGGGATGGTGATGGAAGGCTTCAGAGCAGAAAATTAAGACAGTTTTGCTTGCTCCTTTATTTCTGCTCCTCATGTGCTTTGTCTTACATCAGCTAGCCTGGCATGGTACAATAGGACAAGTCCTTTGCAAAGCTGTGGTTTTAAACACGACTAGCTCAACAGCCAGCATCACCAGAAGGGAACAGCAGTATTTCTAATCTTCATACAAATGAAAGGACTCTCAATTCTTTGTATTAAGTTCACCTCAGCAAGGATATTAGTTATCACCCATTTACAAAAATACAATGATTTGCCTTCAGGTTTCAACAGGTATGAAGTTAGCACCTCTGTGGAAATGTCACAGCAAAACTTACTTTCCCTTCTGCTGTTGCACCTACTGGCCTTTGCTTCGGCATCCTGCAATAGGTTTGATATGACCCATTCCAACAGTTTAAAATCTGCTCAGAGCAGTAAGTGGATTTATTATACACTATGCATTTAACTAATACTAGCTCCATAAAACCACCACTAATCCAGAATGTTTCATGCTTTTCCAGAATGTAAGATTTTTCAGCATTCTAATCTTGAGACACAAGTTGTTTTTTCAAAAAAGTTACTTGCTCTGTGTTGCCTTGGCCATGACTTTAAGTATTTAACTTTAGTCACGTAACTACAGTGCAACAGCTTCCCTAAAAGCATGAAATATGTGGGGTACTTGTCACCCACAGCAGGCTGCTCTCTACCACATTTTATACTTCGATACCCTTGGAAGCTCACTGATAACAGTCCACACAAAACTGAAGGAGTATGAACTACTACACTGCAGTAGCCTTTAGGCAATCTCTGAGCAGTTTAGCGTTAAAAGTAGGAGCACTTCAGTTAGTTGAAAACGCTTCCCTGAGGGAACGACATTTATATTTAGCTTTGTCAGCAACTTTTTTTTTCTTAAAAAGTCAGTATTTAGAAATAACGAAGTGAAGGTATCCCCTTGTGCACTGCCATAAGATTTCTGCTACCCATATGCCTCTTACAGAAGTCTTGTCTGATTTCAAGAAAAAGGGTTGTGTTATGTGTACTGATCTTGGCTCCATCTGCTGCCATACAGTAGCTGCTGCCTGCCTTGTACACAGTCTACGCTGCTCCACCACTTCCAGCAACAACTCCAGCGGGGAACTGACATGCCTTGTCCTCAGTCAACTAAATCATGAGAAACACAGTTACTCACACTGTTAGAGGCTGAAGCTTACCAGAAATACTGCAGTGCAGAGTAAGCTAATGGGTAGGTTAGAAAAGCCCTGAGCAGGCAGACATGGAAATAAGGGAGGGATTTTTTCTTTCTTTTAAACATCAAACAAGAAATACAGTTTTACAATCACTTTTCAAGAAGTAATACAATGAGAATGAATGTGTTGGAGTGGAATAATAGAAAAGAGGGAGGAGGAGAGGCAGAAACATTAAGAATTAAGCCATTATTAAACAAAAATGTGATGTGTTGAAATGAAACACTAATATCAAAACTATAATCACAATTGAAGCTAGACATTAGTTTCCCCGACTTCAACTTTCCTGTTACACACAAACTCATGGGCATTTAGACCAACAGTCTTTCTATAGCTTGCTGGACAGACTGGATCTGAGGCTTTAGCTGTGATCCCTCCTTGATGGTGATGGAGCAGGCAATGACAGGCCGGGAAACGCCGCATGCCCGGCCCAGGGCTTGCTTGGAGCGCACAAACACATAAGGTACATTCTTGTCCTCACAGAGAAGAGGAAGGTGCAGGATGATCTCCAAGGGCTCTGCATCTGCTGCCATCACAATGAACTCCGCTATCCCTCGGTTCAGAGTTTTGGTGGCTGTAAAAGAAACTGAAGAGTAAGCCTAGGTCCCTCTGAAAAGCACATCTAATGAAGAACATTAGGAGCTGTTGAAATTAGCATGAGCAAAAAGATCTAGCGGTAGCATGAGGACAGGCAAATGGCAGCTACAGGGGCAGGAAGGGGGTTATTCACAGGGTTGCACCTGGGGTACTGTGCCCATCACTGCTCTCAAGCACAGGGAAGATTCACACAGGAGCAAGGCCGGCCCATGGCTGCTGTCAGGCAGGGGCGTACCACAGGTGAGGGGGTACTGAGGGAGTTGGGTTTGTTTAGCCTGGAGAAGAGAGGGCCAAGGTAGGGGGGATGCAGCTGCTGTCTTCTGCTTCAAGGGGCCTGCAGAGAGGATGGAGCCAGACTGTCCTCCTGAGTGCATAGGAACAAAGACAAGTTGCAGACTGTGACTGTTGTCTCAGGGAGATTCTGGGGACGTTAGGATTTTGTATTTTCTTTCCACCCCTTACAAGAGGGGTTTAAAACATGGATCTTGAGATACTGTGAAGTTTCTGTCCTTAGGGATTGTTTTTTTTGAAGTTCAACTAGGCAAAGCCCCAAACAACCTAATCCAACTGTGAAGGGAGCCACTCTCCAAGCAGGCTGCACTAGAGACCTCCAGAGGTCCCCACAAACCCAGATCTTTTTATGATGCTAAACTGGCTAGGCATTTGGTAATCCCAGTGCCACACCCCTAAAGTGCGTGTGGTCACAGGACACACACCAGTAACACAGTTTGGGCATCTACCAGAACTGGATATAAATGTTGAAAAGATTACAGCTTGGTTCTGTCCCTAAATATTGCTGAAGCAGCCCAGAAGGAGGAGGAAGGAGATGGACACTCAAATAACCAGATCTATATGATGTTAATGGCCCACCAATAGAGAAAAGAGAACCTCTAGCCACAGCTTCTCACAAAATCCTCCCTATGATTTCTAGCACACTTCACAACACACAGGTCTCACCTTCATTGGCTCCCTTACGTAGCTGCTTATAGTTGCAGGATTGCTGCACAAGATCCAGTAGCGTTTTGGTGAGCTGTGCATCAGCCAGGGGATAAGCTTTGGGATTCACTTCTGCCTCACTCTATAGAAAGGAAAAAGAGTATTACAACAAGAGCAAAGGAAGCTTTCTTCTGTACGTAGGCATCACGGCTAGCACATATACTGACTACCAGAGTCACCACTCTCAGTTGTTCTGCACGTACACCAGAAACCCCGTTGCATTTTATTTATAAAAAGGGAGTCTTCTGCTATTCAAAGCAGACAGTATCTTTACACACACAGCCAATTTAGATCCTACAAACTAGCAGCAGTGAACTTACAGGGCAGTCTCCAGGCATTTGCCGCTGTGGATACTATATAAAATGAAGTGTTTCAGCACAGGAGGCACAGGCTCCTGCCAGCACCAAATTAACAAGCTCAGACATGCGTTTTAAGAATTTTAAAGAAATCCTGAGAAGAGCACGCACCAGGTTTATTTCTGCAAACTACAAGTAGCTTCTAAGCTTAACGTCAATGGCGAAGTGGCACAGCAACAGAGTCACAAGGGGCACTAACGACCAGCACTGGCAGCACGGCCACTCCTCCCGCTCCCACCGCCGCAGCCCACGCGGGCGCTCCCGGCACCCCGCACAGGCGGCCCCGCGCCGCCATGCGCCGCTGCCGGCCTCCACACGCGGCCACAGCCCTCCCTGAGGCCGGGACACGTGGTCGGGGCGGGATGCCGAGTCCCCCGCCATTAGGTGCTCCCAGGACCGCCACTTTCCCCCGAGCATCCTCCCCCCGTGGCAGCAGGAGAACCGCAACCCGCCCGGCCTCCACATGCTCCCTGCCGCGCAGCTGCCGAGGAGACGGCGTCCCTCCGCCCCAGGGCCCGCGGCACCCTCTGAGGAGGAGGCCGGCGCCCAGCCCCACTCACCATGGCCACGGCGTGGGCTGGGCTGGGCGGCCCGGTGGCTCCGCTCGGCCCGAGTGCGCTGAAGGGGAGCAGGGAAGCGCTGCTGCGCGCCGCGTCGCCGCCGGAAGTCAGGCGGCCGCGAGCCTGACGGGTAGGGCCAAGGGCGGAACTTCCGTCCGCCCGCGGTGCAGAGCCCCGAGGACCGCGAGCAAAGCACGAAGGGAGGTTCCGCCGCCGCTGCCCCAGGCAGCGGCCCCGCGCATGCGCACACCGTGTGGCGGGAGGGCGATGGCGGCGGGCTGCGCGCCGCCCTGCGGCCGGCACGAGGAGCGCTGGGCGGTGCCGCTCCGCCCGCCCCTCTGCCTCGCCTGCACTGTGGAGACCCTGAGCGATGGCAGCGCCTCGGTAGGCAGCCCCTGCCTCGCCGCCACCGCCCCTGCCCGGGCAGAGCTGGCCTCCGCCGGCGGCTGTGGAGCGTGGTCCCCTCAGAGCTGGCGGTGCGGCACCCCTCAGCCGTCCTCTCTCGTACACTGAGCGCGGGGCTGGGGGCCGACCGGGTGTATACCCTCGGGTCTCGGGCCCCGGGCCCGGGCGGCACTCGTCCCCGCGGGGTGGTGGGAGCAGCGGGGCGGCTGGGAGCGGGCTGCTAACGGGCGCTGTCTCTGACCCGTAGCTGGTGCGGACGAAGCACGTCCTCTCCCGTCTCCGCGATGCCCTGGCCTGGCAGGCGCTGCCGGTCGTCCAGCTGCTGGCACCAGACGAGAGGATCTGCATTCATTTGATAGGAACCATCTTCGGTAAGAGCTCTGCTGTGGCCCTCTACAGCCGCATGGAGCCGGCAGGCAGCTTGTTCTTGGGTAGAGGTGTACACGTGAAACTTCCCCGCATTTGAACAATAACGAGAAGCATATTGAGGTACCTAATACCATACTTGCACCATTCTGAGCGAGGTGTGTCGTTACTCCCTGTAGAAAACTGCCTGTCATTTGATACAGGTTAATTAATTTCCTTATTCCCCAAGGAGCAGGATTGGCATGTTCTTAAAGTTCTTGTGATTTTCCAAAGTCACTTGACGTTTCTGTAACGTCTTTCCAGAGAGAGAACTGGGAGATCCTGGCGTACTGCTCTTCCCTGACCGATCTCTGTTCTGGTCTGGTCCCTCAGTGCTTTCTTGTCTTGCCAAACTGTGGCATTATACAAAAATTCATACAGAAATGAAAGTGTGAGCTTTAAAAGGTGTTGCAGGATTGAATATAAAATGTGCAAAATAGAAATCTACATAGTGGTGTTTTTTTTCCCACCATCACTTTACATTTGTAGAAATCCTTGTAGCCATAGGACTGTAATATCAGCTTCTTTCTGGTGGGTCAGCCTTACAGCAGGACAGTGTTCAGTGGGATGTCAGAATGTGCCTTTCCAGTAACAGTCTCTGTGATCTTGAACATCTCTTACTTGTTTCTCTTTGCACAGCAATGCTGTGGGAAAGGTCTTTGAAAGGTTGTCTGAAATCTTGATGGAGAAGACTTTATGGTCTAAATGAGGGAACAGTAAGGCAGGAGGAGAAAAGTGGAGGGTATGAATGTGAGTGCCTTCAAAGAGCAAATATACTGGGTTTCTTTAATTCCGTGGTCTCATTTACACATCACAGATAATTCTTGTTCTCTGGGGGGAAGTGACTTACAAGCCCCTTCCCCGACCTTGACGCACTGAATAATTTAAGTTTTCCCAGGTGATTTCCCAGCACAAACCGTGTTGTACATGTTTTGGAAGCAGCTTTGTTAGGAACAGAACTTTGTGCAGGTTTAGTTCTCTCCGTTGCACAAATTTTTATTGAGCATTGTCTACGTACGTACTCCTATACAGATGTGGAGGGAGTGGTGCTTCTGGCCACTTCAGTCCTATGCCGTGTGGCCTTAACATGAAAAACTCCAGAAGAGAGGGGAGCTGTGCTTGCATTTCAATGCTCTTGTCTGCTTTTAAATAATAATTCTCTCTCTATTTGAGAAGCTTTACAATTGGATGGTTTGGGGACAGCTTCGGGATTTTTACTGTGGTTGGTGTAATTCCTGAAGCACTGGAATCTCAGTCTAAGCTTGGGGCTACAAACAATGGCATGCACATTTTGGATAGAGCTTGAATGAACCAAGGATCATTTGGTGCAAGAGTGTAAGAAGGACCCCCAGAGGTTTGAGCAGCGATGTGGAGGAAGTATTAATTCAGGAAAATACATTCATTTTTGGAAGGAGAATATTGGGATAAGCACAGGCAGAAGAAAGAGGGTTAAGAGAAGTGTAGTGTGGATTGTTATGTATGAGGAGAGCGTGAATTTCAGGTAAGCCTGAATTTCGTGCAGCTAATATTGCAGTGTTCACTAATGCTGTATGCAGATCTTTTCCAAAGTGTAAGGAAGTTACTGAGGACTGGGCAGATGAGGCAGGAAATAAGTAATTTCTTCACCTGCAATGTCATAACATTGCTTTGGTTGGTCACATTTCTGAGAGGTCATGGAGTCTCTGGAAGGGAGGTAATTTGATTGGATATGTTGAAACAAGTGGTTTGGTGTGGCAGAAGTGCGGGGCTGAACCAGATGCCTGATGCTGTAGGTATCTGAAGTTGGAAGGACCTGGGAGAAAGAGTTTCTCGTCTGTTGTGGTGTAGTAGAATGAGACAGTGCCTTATTTTAATATATCCAATCTCACACTCTCCTTGTACAAATGAATAGTGAAGTGGTGCCTTCAGGTTCAATTTAACGTTGGAATGGTTTCCATATACTTTAAACCTAGTGTTCAGATTGGATCTGGGGATTTTGAGCACTGTGGAAGGAGGAGACTGTTCATTGTAATTGGTATGAATGGAAGATAGAAAGGGCAACTCACAGCTGGGCTCTAACTTCTCTCATTATGGAGTGTTGCTTCAGATGTGTAATACTGGATCCATGCAATGAGATGTGGTGATGGTAGCAGTTACATATTTACTTACATAGGTGGAGCCATTGACTTCAACTATAAACTGCATAAAAATTTGAAAGAGAACCAAATGCCTTCATGTCCCTGTGTCCTGCTTATAGAGGCACCTTTTGCGATACTTCCTGAGAGTATCCACCTTCCTCTGACAGTCAGGCTGGTGTCATGTGAAACAGGGAAAACAAAACAGTTCTGAAAAGAATTTGCAGCTCTTTATACAAGAAGGCATTACAGCATTGATGATCTCAAGCAGGAATGAGTTCCATGACTGATTGTGGTTTATCTTTTAGGGTTGTTGCATACTGTGGAAGATAGCAGTGCCTTGGACCTCTTTGTAGAAGGTGAGAGGAAGATGACACATCTCAGTTACTGACAGATTAAGAAGAGAGGCTCTGTCTTGTCTGATAACTACAGTGAGATGCTTAGCTTCTACACGGCTTGAATTGGGAAAAGAATTTCCATCAATGCAACAGTGATGAGCAGGCTGTTGCAGTATTTGAGGCCAGGGGAGTGTGTGCAGATTTAAATATTTACCATTTCTTTCACAAGTTCTGTGTGTGCCATGAATTTAATGTCAGGTGGGTAGCAGTGGTAAACAATGCCTCATCTTTGTCATCTTTGGACCTGACTGAAGTCTCAAAGCAAACGGAAGTCTTCCTATAGGCTTCGGTGAGCTTTGGGATCTACTGCTTTCTCCTCAGGACAGAGAGTATTTGGGATTTACCTGTACAGGCTGCAGATTCCTCTCTGTGATCAGTCCTTCATTTGAAATCTGAAGGAAACGCCTGCAGGACTGACAAAGGAATCTCTGCAGTCCACTTAACTTGGGTATCTCTGCTGAGTCTAGTGATATTAGCAATGCAATGGTTTCCTCCTGTCCAGCCATGAAAGATGAAAGGAGGTGTGACCAACTCCTTCCAGAGGGGTTTCAATTTTCAGGCACCTGCTTGAAATGGTGTTGAAAAGGTGAGAAGTCTTTTTGTCATGTTACCAGTCTGTTGAGAGGTGGATGGTCTCAAACAGAGGAGTTTTAACTTAGTGTTACCTAACTCTTGAAAGTTTTTAGAGATTCTGAGAGTTCAGGGCAAGAAAGGGCCATTAAACCATCTTTCAGTCATTTGCCTCAAGATATGCCTCTGCTGAGATGTGTAGCTCTTTAGCTAAAGTAAGTTGCTTAGATAAACCTCCAGTATTGCACTGAATATCCCAAGAGATGGTGAACCTAGAAGTCTCTGATGTTTTTTTTAATGATGCTCTCCTAGAATGCAAATCAAAAGAGTGTGTGTTTCAAACAAGTCATGCCATGACAGCAAGATACATGCAAGACCAAATCCTATGGAACAACGCTCTGCACAGTGTCTCAGTAAGGGAGCTATTGTCAAAACTTTTATGCTTTTAAGCTAGGGCTTTGATTCCTTCCCTTCCTGGTTCTTTATGTTTATGTGGTGCCCTGATGCTGTTTGTCGATTGCAGTTCATTTCCATGCATGGTTTGTAGTGCAGCTAGAACAAGACTGCTCTAATGTTGCTGCAGGGAGCTCAGGCTAGACTATCAGAGGTAATAGTGCTGGGAATGGCAATGTTACCCTGCTCTCTCAGCACCTCTGTGCTCATTTAATTTCTAAGCTCTTTGCTCACTGGTCTGCTAAAGCTGTGGGGAAGATGAATTGTGAGTGCTTTTTTGGTGTGAATTACTGATCCTGTTTCTTCTGCCTAGTTCTGGTGCGGCTTGTAGTGGAGCTGAAGTCAGAACAGTACTTACACTGCATTTTGGATGAAAGCCAGAAAGAGGTCAGTGAAGATGAATTCCCTGCCCTTCCTTTCAATCCTTCAGAGGTTGAGGAGATGGGAATGAGTGACCCTGCAAGACTGCAGCTACTGTGCTGGGATGCAGCCTCTGCTGCAGTGGGATGTCCTAGTGCCTCCTCCCCTGCTGCAATTTTGGCAGTATTGATGTCTACCCTGGAGTTTTCTTATTGTTCTACGATGCCTTGCACCTATATGGCTTCATGATGCACTTGTGAAGCTGTGTGGCTTCCTCAGATTCTTCTTTTTCTACCTTACTGTTTCAGTGATATAAGGAGCTTTCCCAGCCTGTGCTGTGGGCTCTTGCTCTCTTCATTCGTAAATTTGTGATGGTCTCATGGAGTACAACAAACTGGGAAGTAGTGAAAGTGGGGAGAAGTTCAGCTAGTTTATCTGCTCATGTAACAGCTGGAGGATTATGTGTCACTGAGGGCTTGCTGGTTTGTATGTGTTTCTGCCTTTGGAATGTGTCCTCAGCAGTAAAACATTTTATTTCTCTATCTCCTCTACAGCTGTGCAAAGCAACTACCATGAGAGGCAGCCTGCCCACATTCACGCTTTTGGGCAAGCTGGCAGATGCCATCCCAGGCTTTGCTGATATGCTGGTGGTAGAACACAGTAAGTAATGTGTCATGCCCCACTGAAGGGCAGTATTCACAGCCCTAATACACATACACATGCATGCATTCCCCCTGTCCCCTGTTTGAATTCATGAAGGTCACACAAGAAGCCTGTCCAGAAGTTGGAGTGGTGTTCAGGCCTCCTGTGTTGCAGGCTGATACCTTCATAGCAGGCTTGTCATTGCGCTCTCAGTCAGCCTGGCAAAACCAACCTCTGTGAACTGGGGTTTGTGGGTCTGCCTCACAGGCAACACACATTTAGTTTTTCTTTCCTTGGTCCAGCCCCTGGGGGTCAGGTGAGCAAGCTTAGCTGTTTGTGGAAGTATCTGGGATGATGGATCTTCACATGGTGAACAGCGAGTTCCTCTAGCCATTTATTACTGTACTTCTGCTCACAGGGTCAGATGATGGTGAGCACATCACCTAATTGTGGCATTCGTTATTCTGCATGCACTGGTCTGTCCAGTGGGCTTTTGCAAGCTTTCAAGATAAATAGGTTGGTGCTTTTAAAAAGTCAGTTAATTGGTGTGAATGTTCTCAGTTCCTGTTCCTTACACTAGGTAATTTAGTGGATCATCTGCTGATGGGCTTGACGTACCCAAATGAATGTATAAAGGCTGCTGTCTGCTACTTGTATGGCAAGCTGTACTCCTCTCCTGGTGGCACAGAACGGCTCTCAGCACACTTCGAAGAAAGGCTGTGTGGTCTCTTCTTGAATACCTTGGGGCGTGCGCAGACAAAGGAGCTGCAGACTAATTGTTTGGGTAAGGCATTGCTGAGGGAAACTACAAGGTACAAGGGAAGGCTTAGAATGAGAAAGAAATCCTTGGCTGGTTTAGATTCTCTAGTGTGGGTTTTTCCCTAGAGGAGCTTTTTGCTGCTTGTCTGATGCAGCCAATGCTTTCTGTTACTCCATAGCAATCAAATGGCCCAGGCCTGCTGCCGAGCTCCCCCAGACCTCCATTGCCCCTCGAGCCCCGCGTTTGCCTGACACTGACTAATCTTCAGAGTCTTTTCCAAGCTTGCATGGTGGCCTGGCCTGTCTCAGTTTGGTGTTTCATCCTTGGAACAGACCGTCCGTCAGTGTCCAAATGCAAACACTGTGCATGGAGAGGTGGGTTTTGTAGAGCAGTGGGATGAGTCTATCAAATATGGTCTTCAGATGTGGGGCATCATGTTATTTAGGTTAGAAGGCTAGTGTGGAAATGGTGCTTTGTTGCATTTACGCTTCCAACTGCACGTATCAACTGTTGCTGGGGAGCACAATTTCAGCCTTTCTGATATTGCTTGTTTGTAAACCATCCAGGGAATTTCTTTTTGTTGTAGGAGGTACGCAGGAACTGGATTGCTCCTCAGATCATCTACTCAGCTACTAGAAATGGTTGATGATTCCTTTGAAAGTAGAATTCTGTAGCTCAGATGATACCCCTTGTGAATTTGTACTGACATGTAGTAATGATTTGCATCAATACCTGTGGCAGTTCTCTATACTTTTATACTGAGGGCTTTTGGGTGTGTGGATATCATTTAGATAACTACAGCTGTTTCAGTAAGAGCCTGTGAAAGTAGAAGGGGAAGATAAATGCCAGTTCTCTAGGAAATATTCCAGGGAAAATGTCTAGTTATTGTTGGGTCACTGACTGTAGCTCGGAGGAAAATGCAGCTTTTCCCAAGAAACAGTTTAAGGGGTGGGTACTGGAGCACAGAAGATGATATGATTAGAGTGCTCCTGAGATCATGTACCAGTGCACATGCACATCTCTGAGAAGGAACAGGGAGCAGATCAGACCTAGCAAAAAGCATCAGCAACAAAGGGTTGCAAGACATGGGGCTCATGGCAGTATCTGGGATCACAGTGAGAATCAGCTCCCTGAAATGGAGGTGAGGGCCTTTGTTAGGAGTGCAGAAAAGGGGAGGAAGTTGGCAACAAGTCTTAGGGTGTACATACTGCTGTGTTAATATAATCCTTGCTATGCCCAGTATAGTGCTCACTCTTGCTCCCCCTTTTGCAGGTTTGCTAAAGGAGTTCCTGAAATCTGACCATTTTGTATCCATTCTTATGAATAATTCAAAGACAGGGGAGGAGTCTGAGAACCCCAGCTTCTTAGAAGGGGAAAATCCACTGCCACTTGTTCTCAAAAAGGTGACTGCTGAAGTAGTGTAGTGATTTGTCAGTAGATGTAAAGAATTTGCTGGCCTCTATAAAAAGAATCTTTACCTGAGACACTTTATGCTGTTGCCAACACCAGCAATAGAGGCTGCAGTGGGAAATGGGGACACCCTCATAGAACACCTCATTGTTTATTCCTGCATCTTGGAGGGAGGAAATTTTACTTCTGGCCTCAGCTGATTTTGCTCACTCACATTTGTGGTCTGATACAGCACTTGTAGCGCCAGCATGACTAAGCATGGGGACAGAGCTATTCTTGCTCATAATCTTCTCTGCTGTGGTTCTCATTTTGCATTTTTTTGAGTGTATTTGGTCCAGTGTTTTATCTTGCCTTAGTAAGTTTAATCCATGAAATATGTGCCAAAAGAGAGATCTTAATTTACGTTTTAAATTTTAAAATGTAGAGGAAACTGTTTCCTACTTATATCTGCATAGTCGACTTCCTCTCTCATTTTGACTTTCATTTCCCAACAGCTTTTGTTGACCAGAGATGAGATGTTACAGGCAGCAAGTTCTCACTGTATGACTGCAGTGCTGGTTCACTCTCCCAGCAGATATGCTCCTGCTTTTATCCATGCGGATGTCCCAGGTGAAGAAATGCAGTAGCATCTTATTGTTCATCTCCCAAAATCAAAGCACTCCCTGGCTGTTTGTTTCAGGAATCAGTCTGGCTCCATGAAATTCACTGATGGCATAATGTGTGTGGTGACCATTTTATACCAGTAAAAATGGTTAGCGTGATTTTAGGAATAGAAAGGGAGAATAAGTTTTCAACTGAAAGTATAGAAGCAGCTGTCAACAGGCAAAATGGAGTTTCCACAGCAAGAATTTGGACAAGTACTTGAGGTCAAGGTCCTTCTTGCAGGACCTTAGATACCAGCCTAAACAGACTGGGTTTCCATCTTATCCCACTAAATATTGTAAGTTTGTGCAGAATTCAGTCTAGGATTTAGCTTTAGAATGCTGCTGTGGGAGTTAGTTTAATATTTCTCTGTAATCCCAAAAGACAGAAATGCTTTCATTTTGCAAAGTCTTTGGGAGATGTTAAAGTTCTGAGGTAAAAAACAAGATCGCTGCCTCTGTGGTAAAGCTTGCTTTGTGGCTTTTCATTTGTGCCAAAGGCTAGACCCACAATTTAGCTCCTGCCTGCCGAGTTTGTGCTGGGAAGATGCCTGCCTGTGGGACTCTGCTCTCCAGTCACCTTGTTTTGAAGACTAGCATGCCTCCGAGCATCCACTCCATTCTCCATTCCTGCCATTTCATAATACAACTGTTCTTCCTGTGGTTGTTGCTATGCTTCCTTGGTTCCTCCTCCTTCCTCTGCTCTGTTCTAGGAGCAGCTGTGCCATGCTGTGAGCAGACTGCCTCTTACCACAGTGACCTTATTTGTGTGTGTGTTTGCAGAATTCCTGTTCGAGTGTCTCTTCTCCAACAGCGAAATTCTCATCTGGTCAGTGTATTGCTCCCTGCTTCTCCTAACTGAAGAGCACCTTTTCTTCTCAAAGTGTCACACAGTCTATGGTGAGTCATCAACCTTTCTGACAGAGTGACTGCCCTAATACCGTGGGAATTTGTTGTGCCTCTGGCTGATTTTCAACACTTCACACACTTGTCACAATTTCCAGTCAGGATGGATAAAGGACTGAAAATTAGTACTTATCAGACATGTTTGTGATGTCCAACACAGCTTGCATCTACAGTGTCACTGTCCTAATGAGTTCCTGATGAGCATGCATTTGTTATAATAAGCAGTTGTCATGACTGATACTACCTAAGTCACTATTAGGTGTTTCTGTGGACATACCAAGAGTGGATTTAGGAAGAAAGGCTAAATTCCTTCTATTCTTCTAGACTTACCTCCAGCAGTGGAGGTTGGGACCTATTATCAGGGAGCTGAATGAACACTCAGCAGTTTTGGGCAGTTGTTTCTGTCAGTGGCTCAGAAGAATAACTGTTCAAATATTCCTTCCTTTTAAAAATTGGTTTTGCTTCCATCCTGGAATTTGAGTTGTTAAAAGCCCTCTCTGTGACTTCTCTTGAACATGTGTAGGCACTGAATCTCTGGTGATGAGTCTCCAAGATGTGCTGCAGCTGAACAATGTGGAGTTGCACAAACAAGGGCTCCTGCTCTTCACTAAAATACTGAAACGGTAAGGGAGTACCCCCATCAGGCTTGCACAGGCAGAGATGGTTGCCCCAATATGGAGGCTGTGGTGGTTTTGCTTTTTAAGTTTTTTGTCTGAGACCAAATATGTACACCCCCCAGAACCTCTGTGTTTGAAAGATGTTGCTGAACAAATGCATCTCCCTTATTGTGAAGAAGGGCCTGATGGTTGTTTCCAGACCTCCCAGCTTGTCCTCTTTGCGCATGCATGTATTAGTATATCTGCCTCTTCCTGCTTCCCTTGCCAGTCTGGGAGGTAAAATCTCTATTCAGCTGTAGATAGAGCAGGAGGGGCGGCTCAGAAGGGCCAAGCATATGCGAGCAGGCTGGCTCCTGCTAAGCTCACCTCTGTAACAAAGTAGAGCATCCAAATTCCATGGCTTCTAGCCTTGTGTCATCATCTGAGCTAAATTCAAACAGCAAAAACAAATTCTAGCTTGAAATATTAATGTCTTCTGTCACTTTCCCCCCCTTGTTTTCTGCTAAGGAATAACATATCCTGGCTTGTTTTTCTTCTGTGCTTCCTGTTCTTGCCTCTATGATCTTGTTCCCATCCTGTCATGCTGGTGACAGAGTCTTGTTTTTGCCACTTAGTTCCCCTAAGAGGGCCCTTGAGCTGAATTTTGGAAATGTCATAGTCGATTTTGTAGCAAGTGGCAGGGTAAAAAGGAGAAGGAAAAGCAGCAGTGCTAGAACAGTGTGATGATGCCAGTGTGGGATCTGTCAAAAAGAGAAGCTGGGATGTGGGAAACACTAATTACAGTGTTCATGTTTGTAAAACAAAGAGAATGCTCTGTGCAATTACTCTCATTTTCTAGCACACCCATTCTGTTTCTCTGAGCTTTGCCTTAGAAATGATGTTTTATTTAAAACTGTCTCATAGCTTTAAAGGGGAAAGGGGTCTCATTTGAAACCTTTCCTCTTGGATTTTCCCTGTAGTTGGATTCTCTTGAGTAAGCGAGCCCCGCACTCTGGTGTTGTCCAAGCAGGATGTACTGCTCCCCTTGGCAGTATGTCAGGAATGGTGGGTGGCTCTCCCTGGAGTGCCCCTTGTCTCTGCCAGTACAACCAGTGGCAGACGCAGTTTGGGGCCCAAAGACGAGAGGCTGCAGGAAGCTGCAAGTTCTGTCCTTCACACTTTTCTCTCAGGCCCTGAAGACATCATAGTGCACCATATTGCAAGTGGGTTTGTGCTTCTTGAATGAGTCAGCAGTACTCCTCCATCCCTTCCTCCCTGCATGAGTCAGTCCTCCCTCCATTTTTTTATCTCCTGATGTGTTTTACTTCAGAAAATCAGCGATTAAAGAAAGGAAATACAGAGAATTAATAGAATTACAGTAGAAGTATAAACAATTTGGAAGTTCAGCACATTACTTATGGCTTTTGCCAGAGGCCTGTGACTGAGTTCCACAAGGCCTTTTTCTTGCCTTGCCCACCTCACAGCTTTTTCTCACAGCAGAATGTGAGGTGACTGCCAAGCTGGGTTTCATTCCACTGAGTGACTAAAAAGAGTGGTTCTGCCTCTTTCACGTTTTGCCCTGTAGCTGGGCTACTAGTGTAATTTCTACTGAAGTTCACTTTCCTCTCCTGTTTGTCCATGGGGGCATGTGCTCCTGGCTTGCTTTAGTCAGGCATGTCTGTGAAAACCAAATAACAGGGAATACTTTTGGCTCCGAAGTCTGGCTCCTGTCATGCTATGCTGTTTTTCTTGCTTCACTTCGGAGAGGCCCCTCTGGCAGGTTGTTAGTGCCTCTTGTCCGCATGTAGCTGCCTGTCTTCCCCCTGCTTTCCTGACTGCACCTGGCGTGCCAGGAGCCAAATAAGCACAGTCTGCCATTTACACAGCTCTGTCCAATAATGGGATTAATGACTTGTCATCCCTCCATGCACTCATGCTGAGTGCTAAAAGGTGTTGGGCCACAAGGTGATCAGGCAACCAAAATGCTCACTATCAAGAAGAATTGTCAAAACAGTTGGATTGTGTTTATTTTCCTGATTACTTTTCAAGTTCATGAAAGTCCCCGTCCTTCTGGCAGCATCTGGCATTAGAAGTGCTGTAGGACTGTGAGAGAAGCTATTCTCATGGCATCATCCTTGTTCAAGGATGGTGGTGTTTGCTTGTTTACTCAGAAATATGAATTGCCAGATGAACCTGCAAATGCTAGAGCAGATGGCTTCAGTATAGAGTCCTAGGCAGAGAGATCACTGTATTTTGCAAAGCCTGTTTTTCTTGTGCTTTTCATGTCAGTGTTTGCTGGTGTAGTCACACAGTTACCCAGGCTGTGGCTTTTTTTTTCATCATAGTAGGGCTCCAGACCTGCTCAAGTTCACTCTTTGTAGCAAACCCTCCACCTGCTCAAGTTTGAGACTACCTCCTCGAGAGCAGCTGGCTCTGAATACTGAAAAGCATGGCTGGAACCACACAGCTCAGCTGTCCATTTGGTGAAATGAGGAGAAGACACTACAGTTACTTAACTCTGACAGTATTCTCCTTGCTTACTCTGTTTCCTCTTTGCAGGCAACCAGTAGAAATCAAATTATTCACAAACCGAAGTGTATGTATAAAAGCCATTGATGTTTTGATGAAGACAGTGAACTGCCCAGTGCTGGAAGTGGTAGTTGAGGCTCTAAGAGCTGTGGCAGCTTTCCTGAGGTAGGCAGTAAAGTATTTGCAGGCTTTTCTTCAGATAAATCTGTTGATACCACATTGGTCTCTGTGGCTCCCCTGTGGCTGTGTGGGTGAGTGTGCTCTGCAATGGGACTTGGGGCTGAGAGAGGCGTGGGTGCAACAGAGCTGGGTTCCCACCCATCTCAAAAGGCTTCCAGGGCAATGAAGCTGTGGTAGGCAGCAAGTCGCTGCAGCAAGGACCTAACGTTACAGGCAGGCTTGTACTGTGGCTGTGGTGCCCCATCTGGATAGATAAGAGCAAGCATAAGACTCTGTAGAGTCATATGCTTCCTGACTGTAGTGGGAGCAGACAGTGAATGCAGTGAGGGTGTGTTTGGACACATATGTGGATGAAGGTACTGTCCAGATATCATGACCTTAGTATGCTGTGCTGGAGAGAAGTGACAATGGTATAGTGCTGTCAGAAGAGCAGTTATTTCTGCTGGTGGTGTCTTCTCAGGTGGAATGTCCCCAGCAGGGAATGTTCATGCTGTCTTTCTCTCCACTTGTTCAGGAAGGACCATCTGGACTCCCCTCCAGTCCCATATGAAGAGCTGCAGAAGCTGCTGGAGGCAGTGCTGAAGCGATGTGCTGATGTTTTCCCACCACAGAGTAGCAAGAAGCATGCAGTAAGTCAAAAGTTGTTCCTTGTTGGTAGAACCAAACAGGCAGGGGTGATCCTCGTAGCACACTATGTAGATGTTTTATATATGTTCCATCCCCTTACCCTATGGCTGTTGGGTTCTCTGGTGTTCTTTTTGATCTTCATGCCTTGAGATGGTACCAGTCTTTGTCTTTGAAGTAGCTGAAGATGGATGCTGGTGAATGTTGTCTTTCTAAATCAGTGAAAATTTGTGGGGCACCACTTGGGCTCTCTTTGCTCATTTTGTGTCCAGTACTCCAAAGTCATTTGAACTTCCCATTCTTCAGGCTTCCACCTTGTAGGCTGTGTTGGTCAATCTGGTTTTTTTGGTAATGGACATCTCTTGCTGTGCCTTCAGACCAAAAGGGTCCTCATATATGTACTGTGATACCTCAGAAAGGGAGTTTTTAGCCACTCTCGGAAATGCAAATGCTTTCCTGTTCCTGGAATATGTAGTTAGTGCAATGTGCTGTTGGGACCTATGCATTTGTGAGGAGAGCCCCCATTACAGATGGCTGGTGAAAAGACATGGGCTGAGCCTTCTTGCTGTAGGCTTAGAGCCATGTAGGTTTAGACTGCATGTCTGTTGTGGCAAGAGTACCAGAGCATTGGTATCAGATGTCTTCTCTGCCTGAAGAAGGCTGAACTGCTTTCACACACACACACAAAATTAGGCAGGACATCCAGGCTGTCTTTAAAGAGGGAGAAGGGGAAATGATTGTACCTGTGCTGAGGTGTCTCAGCATCAAATGGAAAAGGGGAAGGAGTTCTGAACAATGTGCTGTCATGCCCTGCTCTGGAGGTTTTTGGAGAATACCACCACAACAGGTTAAGGCTTAAAGGCAGATTTTGAGTTCAAAGTTGTTCCCAGTTTGGGCAAATAATTGATTCTGATGCTGCAGTTGGCTTCTGGCTGAACTCAGTAGGATGCTGTGTGGGAACACGAGCTAGCACATGGATAGTTGCTCAGCCAAAGTAGACAACTGCTAAGATTTCAGTGCTGAGCAAGGAGAGGAAGTGTTCAGTGTTGTCTGAAGAGTAATTGGAAGAAACAAAATTTTTAAAAATACCGATTTTTCCCACAAGGGTTTGAAGCTCCATTAGCTGATCTGTTTAAAACTCAGATTAGACCAAGCCATGGCAATACAGACCATAAAGACAGGGCAGTGTGGAACTAGGAGCTCTCTAACTTTGTCCTCCCTAGGAAGAGCACAAAAGCTAGTTCTTCAGCTGCCTTCTCTGGGGAAAGCACAACAGTAAAAAAATAGTTACATGAAAGAAGGGAGTGAAATGAAATCTGTTGTTCCTCCTGCTGCTGGTATCGGAGAACTAAGCTATTTTTTCTGATAGTGAACTTAAGATTTAAAAGACTTCTCTCCTTTGTCAGGGTGAGTGCCTATTCTCAGTGTCTCAGAGTCACCCAGCAAACAGAAATCTCAGCAGAGTTCCTCAGAGACAGGGCCAGTTCTTGCTCAACACCCTGGAAAGTTTCAGAAATGCTTGCAGGTGAGGACAAGTCAGGAGGGTGGGGGCGTGGTGTGTGTGTTCTTGTAACCTTGTAACTGAGTTCCTCTACACAGCCCCACCACTGAAATATCTCAGGTGAGTCAATGCATGGCACTTGTCAGTGAAACAGAAGGAGGGATATGTAGTGAGAGTGAAATTTTGGTGACACTTATATGTGTGTCCCAACAAATTTGCCTGGGACCTATCAGTTTATTTCATGTGTTTGGCCTGTGAGGAACTGCTTGAAAATTAGCCAAAACTACTTCTGCTGTAAGAACTGTTGGCAGGTACGTGTGAAACCATATTCCTGTGCCCTGGGATATGTGGTCTCACTGCCGGAGGGGATTAACCATTTAACAAATGTGTATCTGCTCCAGATGCCAGCCTTGGATTTGCTCACGTCTGTGACCTGTTACTGCAAATGGGTTCATAGGCAGCAACTTTTCCAATTTTGCTGGATGAGAGCTGTCTGTCACCCTTAGCTGCACAGCAGATGTGGTAGATGAGTGTGTGTATGAATCCAGATTGGTTGTTAGGGAAGTCTGGCCAATTATTTTTTTTTTATTTTGCCTTACATCACTTGCATTTGGCTTGGCTGAGATAGTTCAGTCAGAAGCAGGTGTCCCTGTCTGCACTTACCTGGTGTCTTAGGGTGGTATTAGAGGGCACTTGGGTTCTGTCATGGTTTTCAGATCAGCTGAATGGTCCCCCAGCTGCTTTTCACAAGGTTTGCTGTATTGTGCTCCAGGCAGTCTGACCTGGCTAAGAACCTTTGGTCTTGCCACACTAGGACTTCCCACAGCAGATACTTTCTTCACAGATGCTAAGTCTTCCTTTCCCAACTTGTATTGTTGTGCAACATTGCTGACTTTTAATAGCTTCATTCAAGAGGTAACTCTGTAATTGCCAGATTCCTGTGTTTCCAACCCATCAAGTGCTTGTCAGGTATTAAATGGTGAAAGGTGTGATGGAAATATCTCCTGACTTCCTTTACAGTGTGAGAAGGATTCCTCTCTCCTCTAGTATCTGCTGTGTGTTTGTAGGTTAGCAGTGGATTTCCAGAGTGACCCTATGGCCCAAGAAAATGCTTTCACTGCCCCCAACTCCAAGAGCAAGGACACACTGAGCAACTTCTCTGAGTTCCTGTTGAGGATTTGTGACAGTCTCTGCATCCCCATAGTCATGGTAGGGTTTCTTTTGAACTTGTTTTATTCCTTGTGTACCTGGAAAGGTGCTTTCAGGCACCAAGAGCGGGTTGCACAAATGGGTTTTTTGGAAAGAAAGCATGTAGAGTAAGCCGAGAACAGCTGTGGCATTTGCCACCTCTCCAGAGCCAAATGTGGCATTATACAGTTTATGTAAAATGGGAGCATACAGTCTCAGAGGGTGGAGAAATTCATAAAGCTTCCATATAGATGGCAGTGTATTTTTTCAGACTGTGCAATCCCCATAGCCTACCTGCCATGCCATCTAATCCATGGCAGCTCTGGATATTGCTGAAAATGAAGAGTGCCTGACCTGTTGTTTCCCCTTCTGTCACTTTTTCAAAACTTGCGTGTGTCCTGGAAACCAGCAGTATTTTGTGCCTGCAATTTCATTTTCATGCTTCTTTCCAGAAGGTGTTGATGAGGCTGCCCAGTCTACACAGCAAGGGCAGTACTAAGCACTGTGCCTCAGTAAGGCCAGGGACGGTAGTTTAAAAAGTAGCTGTGGAGAGTCAAGTGTGCTTTAGTGCTGCATACAGATCTGTCACTGAGACACTTTGAGCCTAATTGTTGGAACAGTGAGACTGGTTATGGTTCCAAATGTGGAGTAAATTTTGCTTGTGCTTTGCTACAGGTCCTGGTGTGTGGATTCTTGCAGTTGTTGGGAGTTTGGAGATGTTTTGTTTTGTATTTTCTTAACCAATCTCTTGGTAGGCAGCTGCAGTGGCATTGCTGTTCTCCTCCCTGAAGGGAGGGTGCAGTGCACGTCCAGTTTGGCAAAGCTGATGTCAGTGTGCTGTTTCCTGCTTGTTGAACTTGGGCAAAAATTAATGGACTGTGAGCAAATTATCCAGTTACCTTCTACAAGAGTGAGTTCAGTCATTCTGTTCTAAACAGTTCAGGGCTGGACTCTGCAGATTAAACTCTTGTGTTTGCCACTACTCAGTAAAACGCTGAAGCACATGTCTTAATGTTACTGAAGTCAGCTGCACTTAAGCATATGTTCTACGTTGTGTGCCACACTGGAGAATCAGCCATCTGACCTGAAAGAGCAGTTACTTCCAGGGCAATATGGGCAGCAATGTCAGTTGCTGTGCATTAAGGCTTGTTTGCCAGCCAGAATCAGGGAGAAGTTTCTTGTTTGATGTCTTGCAGAGTTAGCAGCACAGCTCATAATGTTGGCAGAAGGGAGGGTTAGTTGCTTTCAAAGTGCTCTGTAAGCCTGTGTACTTGCTGCCAGGCATTTTGGTAGAAGAACTGTTACTCCATTTGTTTGGATTTAGAAATGTAACTTTCTGGGTGGGCAGGAGGCTGGAAGAAAGCTGCTGCTTTCCATGTTTATTGCATATCACGCACCTGATCTTTTCTTCTTTCCACAGAACTACCTGGAAAGGGCTGTCAGCCCATCAGTGATGGAGGTTTTCATCTCAACACTTAATACTCTCTTTACAGTGGTGCCAAACATGCGGAATAAGTTCTCCAAAAAGCTGGGTATGGGGATAGTGGGGGTTCACGTTCTCTCTGCTCTTAACTGATGGAACTTGCTGCTACTGCATATTACTGAGGCAATGAGCTTAACAAGTCTTTATGTGGAGGATTATATTACATGTTTATATGAGTAAGAATAGAGTGCGCAGTCATGTTCAGCAGGATGAAAAAGTTATTTGGTCTAGCAATGATGATAGGACAGATTTTATTTTAGATAAGTAAGTTGTGTCAGCTTTACCCTTTCCTCTGGAATATTCGGAATTGGCTGTTCCTGTGGACAGGGATTATGCTGGAATTGTTGACGGGATTTTACTTTGTAGAAATCCTGTTTACTCTGTGTATTTCTTACTCTTCACACATCAGAGAGGTGACGTAGAGAACTCCTCTATTCTAAACATGTGAAGCTGGCAAATCTTCCCTTTTCCTCCTGAGAAAACAAATGAATCTCAGATATTCCTCTCCAAACTAAACCTAGAGTAGTTTGCTTTGGGAGAGAAAGTGTAACATGTATTCTTACTGAGGTGGCCTGCCCTGGTCACCAGGTTTGCGTGGAGGCGTGTAAGGATGACCTGCCTACTCTTTTCCCTTACTGTACATGTTCTATGCTCTTTTGACATTTTTGTCTTGCTTTCTATCCAGCATCCTCCTCCTTCATCCAACTGACACTAGAGCTGAAGGCTAGATTTTGCTCTGTACAAAGGTATTGTGACGTGTGTATTGTGAGTCAAAAATTTCCAGATGAGAAAGGAGATCATGTCTTATCTAATACACCTGATTATAGGCAAGACAGGAGGCTGAAAGACTCAAGAGTGGTTATATCTTATTGCAAAATGTAAATGGGAACTGACAGTGGAAAAGCTGGATGTGGAAGAAGGGAGAAGTAGTCGGGTAGGGAGCAGGAGGATTTACACAGTGTTGTGAGAATTCTGTGCTCCATTGCGAGCTGCACAGATAGAGATAAAGCAGCCTGACTTTGAAATAGTCAAATCAGTGGGTGTTTGGAAAAGAACTAAGAGTAGCATCAGTTTCATCTAAGCTCTGGCTTCCTAGGCACATATTACCACTATCCTTGTTGCTCATAGTGTGATAATGTATAAGAAATGGGAGGGAGGAGGAAGACTTCAACAGCAGACATTGCAAAGGGTCTTTAGTAGCAGAGGTTATGATTTCTAGGTTGAGGAGCATTTGGGAAGACTCTCTGTGGTTCTGCAGAGATGTTTTACCTCCTCTTTCTTGTGACTGCATCTCACTAAAGGAGTAAACAAAATAAACAGCACCCCTAGTCCAGGTTACCACTGTGGAACTTGAAGTGGGATGTTTGTGCCTGTGTGTGGAGAGAGATCTAGGCCTCTGAATACAGTAGTGTGGGGCACCAGTGCAAACATATTTGGTTATGTCCTATTCTGCAAGGGAATCATTGAAGAGAAATACCTGGAAATACAGCTATTCTCACCCTCTTAGTGAATGTTGGCATTCTTCATTGTTCATCCCTGGAAACACCATTGCTACAAAATCTCCTTACTGGTGTTTGCCAGTGGAATCAGGTATCAGGAGCCACCCTCAAATATCTCCTGTCGTCTGCAGTGTTAGGGGTCCTGCCCTGTGTATACCAGATATGATGATTGTGAGAGTACCCCACATTTTCCTGGAAGCCCAGGCTGGCTCTTGGAATCTTGTTGTGATGGAGCAGATGCTCGCATGTGATTGTTCAGTAAATTGAGGTTCTGGCAGACAGCATGTGATATTAGAAGTATCAAGAGGATGTTTCTAGCCTTCTTCACTGTATCTTTCTGCTTTTCTTTGCAGTAATCCTGCCTTAAATCAGGCCTGTTCCAGCTTTCTTTGCAGCTTGTGCCTGAGCCTTTACTCTGCCACAGAGAATGAGAGAACTTCTTCTCAGGAGGGCAAGTCTGGGGAAACAGACAAATTGCTATATTTAGTTTGAGGCCCCGCCACCCTCTATTTAGTCAATAGGTGCAAAAATAATAATTAAAAAACAGACAAAGGAGGAGGGAGGGGAGGACACATGTAAGTTCTATTTAGAGATTTTTTTTTTTTCCTCAGCTTTAATTTAAGCTGGTCCAGCAGGGAGATAAAACTCAGATAATGTCTTGTGAAGAGTTTGGAACCTTACCTGAAAGAATGTGTTTCATCTGCCTGTGGTTTTACATCGTGACATTTATTAGCACAACTGCGCACAGCTTAATTGAAACAATATTACTTGCCACATAGGCACCCATATCTGCAGATAAAGGTTATTTTTTCCTCTGGCGCACTCTATAAAGCTTTCCTGTCTATACTGCAACTTTCCATGATAGGTCCCAAAATAAGTGAGATTAAAGTTTCCACATCACAAACTCCATTTTTCCGACTGGCAGTGGTTGGTCACCATACAGGCAACATCAGCAAAGAGCTGGGAACCTCAAACAGAAGTGTCTTTTCATCCTCAAAGCCAGCTCCATTAAATGAGGTCTCACACCTCTATTTATGCCAAATCAGAGGTGCGCTTGCTGTATGCAGACTGTGGGGTAGTAGGTTGGCTTTGGTATTTCTTACATCAGGAGCTTCCCTAATTCGATGTGCTTGAGTTACACCAGGCAGGTGCTTCCATCCTCCTGTTCTACTCTGCTTTGTTGTAGACATTCCTCATCACTGTGTGCCTGCTCATACTAGTTTTATTTCTAGAGCAAGAGATGTGTGAACTCCTGCAGAAGGGCCTGCCTCAATTAAATTACACTGTTGCTGAAAGCCTTCTCCTCCTGGCTGAAACCCCTGAGCCTTGCTCTTTGGATCAGTCTCTTTGCAGCCACCAACACTGCTTCATACTACTGTCATACTTTGCCTACACCCTTGGAGACAGGTGAGCTAAGAGTATACAAGGCAAGTGGTCTTGTGGCCGTTATGTACCATGTGTTGGTGGGTAAGGCATGTCTAATGTTACTGTTTCCACTCCAATCTCTTTGAATGCAGGTTTGTCGCAGAAGCAGAATTATTTTTAGCCATAAGAAATTTCCTCCTGTCAGCACAGGACCACGGAGACTGTCCCCCTCCATATATACTTAGAGCTGCACTTTACCTCCTTGCTGTCTGTCAGAACAAAGGCCAAGCCCTGGACTCGGTAAAAAAATATTTTATTTCTTAATTAAAGCCCATTCATTCCTTTCATTCCTTTAATTTTGTTTGTTTTTAACTGGAGAGTCTTGTCAGAGATTTTTGCAGTACTCTTGAGTTTTCAGAACTGCAAACAGCACATTTTATTGCTCTTAAAGGGTCCTCTTGGACCCTTTTTGCTGAAACTGAGGTTTCTCCCCATTCCCATCAACCCTCTTGCAGAAAGTATTTTGACATAGGTGGGGAGCAGTGAATGAGTGAAGAGTGTGCAGTGCATCTACACTCTGGAAAGTTAACTGTGAAAAGCCACTAGGGGAATATAGATTTGACTGAATAAACTTGTGTATGTGTGGGAAGTGTAAATGCTTTGGATAGGCTGTGAATTCACATACGGGATATAATAAATTTCATAGCTTTAGTCTCCTGAACACATCCACATCCTCTGCAGCAGGCTTTCTAGTGTTCCCATATGGCTCTTTGCTGCTGTACAGCTTTGAGTACTGTATAAAGCCTACAAGTTTATTTGCCTTTGTGATGCAAATAGGCTTCACAAAATGATGTTTAACTGATATATTTGATTGTCTACTTAAAAGGCAGTGTGACTGTTTCTCACAGTAAACTCCCATCACTTCAGCTTTTTGATATTCAGTATCTAGTGATTATTTTGTTCTCTCTCCCCTTTTCCCTCCCCCGCACTTACCAGAGGTTGTTGTGTACCATACGGAGGATTGTGGATAATCTTCCAGATCTAAGCTTGGTCTACGTCCATTGTCCTCTTCTGCTGAAATTCTTCCTGCGCTGCCCTGAACTTATGGGGAGATTTGGACGCCAGGTCCTCCAGCTCTGGTTTTCTTGGGGAGAGTACAAGCAAACTGAGACTGAAGAAGCTGGTTTTGGCGTGTCTGATCAGCTGAACAGTGCTAACCCGTTGCTTCCCATTCTGAAGAGCAATTCCAGCATTTTACTCATTTTACTGGTATGTGACTTTCACAAAGAAAGGCTGCTATCCTGGCCCTGATTTAGGGGGCTTTTTGGTTCTTAAAGCTCTTAGTGCTGTTATAAGGCCAAGGATTCTGCTAGAAGAGACCATGTGTGTATACACAGACTTCCTACCTCCCAGGGGAGCCTGATGTGGAAAATGGGACTGTGTCTGTGTGTGTGTTACCTCTTGTCCATCCATTGTCATAGGAAAGGGATCTTTTGAGAGTTGTCTAGGAAGGGATGTGAAGGGTGCTGCTGATACATGCCATGAAAAACCCCATTCCTTTCTCCATCTGGATTTACAGCTGGGTACTCCAGGTTCTTTTGTGGCAGCCTTTCAAGAAGCTGTTTTGCTAATTTGGGAGCAATGGTTTACTACTGATAGATGAGAAGGGTGTGAGGAACAAAGAACCTTGAAAAAGCACGTGCAGAGAACAGGTATTGAAGGCACGGCTTTCTGTTTGCTCGGGGTTTTAATTTTGTTTGTTTTTAACTGGAGAGTCTTGTCAGAGATTTTTGCAGTACTCTTGAGTTTTCAGGACTGCAAATAGCACATTTTATTGCTCTTAAAAGATAAAATTAAAATCTTGGGACAGGGAAAATTAATTAGTGCAGGGGAGAAGGGGCCTTGAAGTAGCAGGACTAGTGTGTTTGTCTTTAGCTGGTGTAATGAGCTCTGTTAACCTATGTAATCATGACAGAATCCTGGTCCTCATGACTGCTCAGAGGCCTTCTCTCATGTCCACCTCTCCCACCTGCTCTATCACCCCTCCCCATCAGTGGTCACTTGTCTCATGACTGTTCAGCCCATCACACAGTAAATACTTGCTAATGTTTTCACACAAGAATGTGGGGTTTGCCTGTAGGGGCAAAAGGTAAAAGCTGTCATGTTTCTTCTTCAGCATGTTAAGAGAAATTAAAACTGTACCAGTGAGAATAGAAGCCCATGTCAGCAGACAGTGAAGAAGCAGGGTTTGATTCTGAGTGGACACCCATCAGGCATTACAGACTGGCATGTATTTGTCTGGATCTAAGAGGCTATGAAGTACATTTTAATATCCCAGATTACTGAGATGACTGATGGGACGGCTCTCACGTAGGGCAGTTCTTTCGCAGTTAGGGTGATTTTGCAGATTAGGTAGCAACATCCAGGAATTTGATACAATTGCAGAACATTAGTAAAAGTGATCTATGAGTTGACATATCAGTACAAATTAAGGAGGAGAAGTGTCCCATGAGACTTGCCTGTGCTGTTACCCTTGATGGTAGTTCTGGAACCTATCACTCTGTAAACTAAAGTAGATGTATATGTCACAGGTCTATCGATAAGCAAAGGAGAAAGAGTGGCTCCTTCCCTGAATGGTACAGTATTCCTGCTTTCCCTTTTCTGTCTTGCCATGTGCTCTTGCAGAAATAATTTAGCTCTGTCCTGGTCTTTAAAGTGAGTTGTAATAAATCACAGGCTTTGACAATTCACCTTTCAGTTGGGGAAGAGCATAGTCAATCTGAATTTAGATGGACTAATAAAACAGTGTGATATCCTGGGATAAATACGCTTTCAGATGTAAACAGAACTTATGAGGTGAATAACCTCAGCCTGAGAAAGCACTAGTAAAATGGAAAAGCCTCTGCATGGTACAGTGAAACAAAAATGACTGTCCTTCCAGGGATGATTTATTTGCTTATCTGTTATTAATAATTGTTTGGATTAGATAGAACAGACGGTTAGTGGCTTCATCTGAAACCTTGAGCTGCTGAGTAGGAAGGAAGATATTTACACAGTGGTGCATTTACTAGGACCAGGAAGGCTGTGGCTCTTGGATAGTGCCATTTTGTGCTGCGTGTGTTCATCTGGGGGTGAATGTGGTCGTGGTCACACACCATCCCACTTGTCTTCTCCATGCTCCAGATCTGAGCTGCTCTCTCAGATTATGGAGGTAGGCTGATTGATGTTAGTTTACATTCCTGAATGTCATACGGAGCCGATCTATGTCAGCACAGCCGATTGCGCAGACAGCTCTCTGTCCCTTATTCCTGAAGGTCTCAGGTATGGGTGGGAATCAGGCTTAGAACTATGGAGGTATTTCTGGCACAAGCAGCCTATTCTCCCCTTAACTACTCTCCTGGAGTGTGGGGTCCCACATCTGTTTCCTCTTCATCATCCCAGTCTGGATGCACAATGACTGAGTGATAGGAGAAGGCAGCTGGAAAAAGCAGTACGTTGTCCTGGTAGGCTGTAGGCTTGGTTGCTGAGACCAGTTTTCTGTTTACCTCTCTTAGCTGTACAATTTGCAATGCAGTAGCCAGGACTACTGGGGGAGAAGAGGAGAGGTAACGCTGACATAATGCATGTTGAGAAGATCATATTATGTCAGCACTACCACAAATTTTCTGCCTGATCTTTATGGAACTGCATCTGTACATGCTGTGCTGGTGAACTTAAATACCTTAGCAACAAAAGTATGCCCAAATTAAGGCTACTGGCTCTGGGATTCAGCTCAGAGACTCCAGACAGAGCTCTGGTAGTCAAGAAGCAGTCTCGTGGGCTGAATGCTGTGTACACGACTTCCATTTTCTGTGATTGAGTGATTGCTTGTCTAGTTTATGTATGTTTTGTGCAGTTTAGCTGTTATGTTGCTACTGCAGATACAAGGCTGCCAGCCTTTTTTAAATGAGTAACTATAGACTGAATCAGAAGCTTGATTTTAGGTAAGCATCTTTAATGGACAACCTGATTTTTCAAAACAACAGGGAGAGCAGAAGTGCCAGATGCTCTGTGATCTTGGAAACTGGGCCTTGGCTTTAGGATCCCACTTGTCTAAACCCTTGCCCTTAAATGTACATTACCCCTACACTTGTGTGCTGGATGGGAGTTACATAGCCAAACGCATTCTTTAAATGGGATATTACTCAGAGGTGCCTATCAAGCAAGAGTCCATCTGCTTTATTCAGTTCTCTATTTAATCAGGACATACTTAATCTGAACAGTGTTTTATTAGGCTGTTTCCCCAGGCACCAGATTAGCATAATGGTATTAAATAGCAGTGACTTCTGCCTAATCAGGGCAGAAAGTTAATGTGTGTGCTTTTTCCCTCACAGGACTTGGTCTGCTCAAGCCCTGTGGAGGTGGCTTGGAAGGTGTTGATGACTCTAAGGACCTTCCTGGAAAAAAATGAGGATGTCCTTGTCTGTGACCTCCTCCGAAGTCAGTTCCTACAGATTCTGCAGCAGCTGCTGGTTGAGAGCAGCTCAGCCTCCTTACAAGGTGACTCCCCTCTGTGACTTGGTCTTGCTGTAAGATCAACTGGTAGAGCAGACGGCTGAGGGGGCGCAGTCTGGGGTAAAGTGTTTTTGAACTGTGGATGTAGCTTCAGTACTTACCTGCATGAGGAAATTTAAGGACAGAACTGTGCTGATTTAGTTTCCTTCTCCAGAGATTCTTGTTTTGAAGTGAGAGAGTCTTTTTCTGATTTAGGTTGTTCTGGCTTCAAACTGTGACTGTTAAACCAAGGCAAGGTTTTCTTATACTGTCATAAGTGTTCAGGTGGAGAGCTGTTCTGGTGAATCTTCCAGCCTGAAGAGGAGCTCAACTGGTGACTGAAGGACATCCTTCTTTTTGCCTTATCTCTGTGCAAAACAGCTTGGTGTAGCTGAGTACACTCAGTTCCCAGGGCACAGGGACTGAGAGGAGAGATTGTTTGAATCATTTGTGATATTGATCTCCAAACAGGAACTGTGGTATCACCAGATCTCATAATTCTATTAAATCTCTCAAAGATGTAGCAGAGTTGTGCCTGAGGGAAATCCTTCTTTTTTCCTTAGCAGCCCTGGCTGTGGAGTTCAAAATGTTGTCCCACTGTGAACAGTGCTGTGCAAAGCAGTCTATGAGCCTGAACTGAAAAATGGAGCAGTGCTAGGATGTCCTTGGCTGCCCTGGGATAGCGGGGGGGAGCACAGCTTTTGGTTGTTCCTGAGGGAGCTGCTGACACTTGTAACAGCCCTGCTCTGTGGGGTGTTTTGCTCTGCAGCAGTTGGGGTGGAAGCAACAAGAGGGGAAGTGTTTTTGCCTTACCTCCAGGAAAGTTAGTAGGCTGCAGAAGAAGAGAGGTTGAAAGCAGGAGTATGAGGCTACAAGGTTATGCATAAAGAAGGCAGTGTTGACGTCTGCCAGCTCTGGTCTTGTTTGGGATTGTGCACATTTGGACTTGTGATGTCCCTCTGTCTCTGACCAAAGAGTGCCAGGGGCTGTGGGGAGCTAGCTTGTCTGTTTCCTGTTGCAGGAGTCAGACCTATTCCTCCAAACTGCTGGTGATGGAGACAGGACACAGGGCTAGAGGGGCTTTTGCAAGATTAGAGCCCTACTGCTGTGTCTAATATCCCCAGTTCCTCTTCATCCTACATCTTGAACTCATTAGCAGAGTTACTGGCAGCCTCATACAGAAAGTCAAAACTGTATGCTGGAGACACAACTTCCCTTGTCTCCCAGCACACAGGCAGCTCTCTGAGCTCTGAGGCAGGTAAGTCCAAGGGCTCTGCATTCCTGTTCAAACAGTAGTCTGCTCTTAGACAATAGGAAGGCCCAACAGTGCAACTCCATCAAGAATATGTTAACATTAAAGACACCCATAAATGTTTCCTCCTCAAAACTGAGTACTCCTGATCCTTTGTGAAGACATTTTCTGGAGGCGATAGTTGCTTGGTGGTATGGCTATATACAATGCAAAATCTTTACATGTTTACATTGCTGCAGAAGAGTGAATATACTACGGAGGGGGTTGCCCTGGGGAGTTGATGGTCTGAGCAGCTCCATTTTCCTTGTGTACAGACCTGCCATGTGGGGCTCTGACCTCTGTTGTCTCTGCTCTGCCCTGTGGATTGGGATGGACAGCATTTTCCACCCTCAGAAGCTGCTGGAGGACAAATGCTGTGCAGCCAAGTGCTCTGAGTTGCTGAGCTGCTGTCAAAGGATGGGCTGCCAGTGATGGCCATGTAGATGGGAAGAGAACAGTCTGCAAAAGGCTGGTGTCTTCTAGCTTATTAGAGGTGTCAGTTTGAATGTGCGGTGACCCTGCCCCTTACATGGTTCACTAAGGGTGTAAAAGACCCTAGCCTCCTTTTCCCCCCCTCTTTTGTAGTTGTTCCTAGAATGGTGTTGGCAGGATCTATCATGTAACCTGGACCAACCCACAGTGGCAGAAAGGGGGCCAGATCCAGAGGGGACTGCAGAGATGAGAATTAAGTTGAGAGCGTGTGTCTGTGTGTGTAAAGGTGGAATACTTCTTCCCCTAACCCACCCTCATTCCCAAGCCAGAAAATTAACAATTCTTGGCATGATTTAAGGTACAACAGTTTAGAGTTCACTGACAAGCCAAGCTGTCTGTGCCCTTCTTAGCTAACAGGAACCTGCCTGTTTTGCTCAACCTCCTTTTCCTGGTGCAGCAGCGGAGCAAGGGTGTGAGGGAACTGGACAGCACAGACTTCAAGCTGCTTCATCAGGGTGAGTTCGTGTGTCCATCTTAACCTTCTCCCAGGGGCCTTTGATGTATGTTTGTTAATTGTTCCATAAGATGATTAGAAGCTGGCTTTTTATCATTTGAGAGAAAGTGTGCCTTGCATTACAGTTATAGTTGCTTTGAGATACTTTAATAGCCAGAGCATTGTAAAGAGCCCTGGTTACCAGTTCAGTCAACAAAACCCAGGTTCTCTGCCTCTTGCTTTTACAATGCGTTTGTAGTCTGAAATCCCACTTGGTGGCCTGGCTGTGACATGATTTCAGGCCCTGTGACTGTTTTTGACTTGGCACATGATGGTATTGCTGATGTGCTTCCTGAAACATCCTTCCCCACTCACACTTGCTAACACACTCCTGTGGGGTTCAGGCCACAGGGCTGTCCTGTGAACCAGCCATCAGGGACCAGCAGCCTAGTCACCCTGGGCTCTCCCTAGAGTGAGGGTCCAGAGCATGTGGGTCCCAACCAGCTGCAGGACTTGCCCACTCCACTCCAGAGACACAGAAGAGTGGGCTGTGTTTGTTTACTCGCCATACTGTGACCTGCACTCTTGTTTAGTGATCCTTACGCGGTGACTCCTCCCTTGGCTGTTGGAGGTTCACACAGGCTATGAATAAAAGAATAGATACTAGAGAGAAGTTCAGCTGATCCATCCTGTCATCTCTTCCCTGCTCTGACAAATTGATCTTTTCGTCAGACTTTGAAGGACTATCCTCTTCAATTTGAGGTGTTCCATGTCTCGGGGCTGCCTGCGTTGCCCTTGTAAAGAAGCAGCATTTCTCAGACATTCATTAGCCAAGGGAACTGGGGGTGTGGAAGAAGCATGTCCTCTTTATACCAGCCCTTTTTAGCTCCTGTGATTTCAGAGCACAGCTCAGGTGCTCCAAGGAGTCACAAGCTCCTTCTGCTCTTGCTTTCTGCTTTATATTTTTCAATACAACTCTCTCCCTGCCCCAGCCACCCCCTTCATTCCCTGCTTGGCTCCCCAGGCTATGTTATTCAGGGGCAGGTGCGCAGGGCACTCTCCTCTGATGAGGCCTATGTGAAAACAACTTGTGGATGGAAGGGGCGTGGGGAGGTGTATTGATGTGAGTTTTTTGAGAATTGCTTACTCAGACTTTAAGCTCTTCAAAAGATCTCCTATGACAGTTTTGCTGAGCCCTGCAGTCCTGAATTTCCCTTCCAAACTCTTGCTAAGTACTGTTTGTGTTTGGTGCTTACAACAAACATGGCGCGTTTATTCCTGATGTGAGCAGAGTTGGTGAGAGTGGAGGAGCACGTCTCTCCATGTCATTCCCCAGTCTAGTTACCGGGTGAGACAGGGACATGGCTGTTTATGGTTGACCTAGTATTGGGATCAAACTCACTCTGTGGAAACAGGTGACTTATATAGACTGTCGCTCTTGGATTCATTACTGTCCAATGTGATATATACCCTTTAATATACCCTTTTCTATTGCTCCCTCCCGATTATCATCTTCCACTACACTGTTCAGTCAAAAGCAAACACTCTAAGGCAGCTGCCTATTGCTTGGCCTGTACCATGCTCTGTTTATTTTCACTTCAGGTTTTGCCACTCTTGTCTGAATTCTCTCCCCACTGACTGACTTCTTTCTTGTGCTGAGGTGCTGTTATGTTGCTGTCCGCATTATGCACATTCTTTTGTTTCCAGTCAGTAATCTCTGTGGGAAATGCAGGCCAAGGGACACTGACCTCCTGCAGCCATCCTTGAATTTTCTGTATTGGAGCCTTCATCAGACAACACCTTGTAGTCAGCAGAGAGGTAAGATTGTATTGATTGCTAAATTAATCTCAGTGAGGTTGTAGCTTGGCCATCAGAGACTGAATTTTAACTGTCTCAGCAGGTGCATTCCAGATGCAGCATTACTGTTAACAAAGACGATTTTGTATTTGGGATGAAGTTTTTTAAGTTGGGAGTTTTATTTTGGTTTAATTTGGTTTTACTGCCTTCTGATGATTTGGGAATTGGCTGCTGAGAGACAGAACCACTGTATTTTTCTTGTTTATAAAACACAGCAGTGGGGCTTTGGTGCCTTGTTTGAAATGTCTTGGTATTGCCATGGTTCAAAAAATTAAACAATAATAGAGAAGAGCTCTAACCATCCTTCCAGCAGTGTTAGCTGAAGGCTGGTCATTTTATTAGCTGGCCGAGCAGTCGCTTGTGCTGTGGGAGATGAGTACCAGGGTAGCTGGGCAGCCTTACTCTGATGAGCCGTGGCAGTTGGGGCTGCCTCACGGCAGCAGGGGTGTGCTCTGCACTTCTCTTCTGCTTGTCAACCTGGTTTAACCTATGCCATCCTGTCAGCCTCTCTGATTATGTTTCTCCCACACAGCAGTGGCTGTGCTGCTCTCCAATGTGTCCTTGCTAGAGCTCCTGCAGAAGCTTTTGGAGTGCACCTGGTCGCGGTCTGTTCCCTCTGAACCTGCTTATCTGTTATCTGAGGATGCCTTGCTATGCTCTGGATGGCTGTTGGCTGCGTCCCTCTTGCTTTATCAGCATCGCTACAATACTGAGGTTAGAACCACTCTAGTGTTCAGATCCAGGGAATGGATAAACCTTTAAAAAATAGATTAAAAAAATCTTTATTAGCAGAGAAAAGTGGTTTCCTTTAGCCTGGAATCTGGTTGCCTTGGTTGCTCTTTTGTTATTGTTCACAAGTTATTCCCTGCTGCACTTCTCCAGCAGGACTGGAAGCTAGCATGTTGCTGAAGCCTAAGACCCAAATCATTGGAAAGTTAGAGAGGGGCAGAAATCCTGGGGGGAAAAGTGGATACCCAGCCCTCCTGATACAAATGACTTTCCTGTTCAGGATAGAGCAAAATACATTTTAAGGCCTTTCTCAAGGGAAGGCTGAGGGTGGGAGACATAGCTCCCATGTTGTAAACTGGTTTTTTTGTGCTAAAATGATCAATAGTGGAACAGTCACAATCTAAACCTATTACTGGCAAGTAAGTGTTCAATATTAGCATGCTCATATGAATGTGAACAGCTGTCATTGCATTTGATGCTTTGTAGTCCAATGAGAGCTATGCTGGAGTTGTCAGCTGGTGTAGGAATTACAGGTTCGAGGGAAGGACTTTCTAATGCCAGCAGAAGAGGATAACGTTTCCTTTTGAAGTATCTACCCAGGCCTCTCTTCCTCTCTTGATATGGAGTTAAGCAGCATGTCATGAGTTGTGAGCTCTGCTCTTGCAGTTATGCCCTGCAGAGTATGTGCTTTAGGAGTCAGTGCACCTATTTGCAAATGACAAAATCACATTAAGGACACACGTGCATCTGCAGCGATAGGCAAGTGTTGGTTTTCTAATGCTGAGGGAAGACATTTTCCAAAAGGCCAACCCAGACCAAGTCTGCACCTGTTGCTTCGTGGGTGTGCTGCCTGTCCCTGCTCTGTTAACTGCTGAGCATGATTTACCTTCTCAGTTTCTAAGTCAGAGCTGTGTCTGCATGGTCAGTGTTGTACCAGTCCCCAAAGGGATTAAATTCTAGTGGCTGGTGTTGAGCTTCATCTTCTGGGAGTGACTCTCTCGGCTTTTATTGATCTTTGAAGTGCAGTCATTCAGTGGCTTATAAGCCTGTTGTTTGGCTTCATCAGTACCTCACTGGCCTGATGTGCTATGACCTGCAATCCAGAATTCTTGCACCAGAGGTGGAGAAAGAACCTACAGATGCAGGTGGCAAATAAAAGTGGTTCAAGCGTTTCTGAGCTTCAGCGTTTCTAATCTGCTGAGGTGGAAGGAGAGGGGATAAGATGAAGACTCACTTCTCTTGCTGCTTTCTGCTGCTCAGTATAGCTGAAGCTGCACAAAGCATCCTGGAGGCCCTTGTAAGAGAGACTTTGGCCTTCATGGCTGTGAATTTGAGCTGATGCCAGGCTGTCTGCCTGAGCCTGAAGTTTTTTAGAGGGGAACAGTGGCTCTGAGAAATGGCCACATTCATCTCAGGCTGGTGTTAATAGTGAGGAATTGTCTGGCCACAGCAAGCTTGCATGTTAACTGTGTTACTGGCTTTAGCAGAAGCTTAAAGCAGAGGCAGTGGATAAACATGGGTCATGGATGGCAGGCTATTAAAAGCCAAAGCTTGTCAATGCTTAGACAAGTAACCACTGCTGCCCTCTTGGAGGAGGTTCTCCTAGCTCTCCTATAGAACATTTCTCCAGAAGATGGTTTGAAAGAATCAGCCTCGTGGTCCTTATATCTGCCCTCCCTTGCCAACTCTCTGCTTTACGGAAGAGCTTGAACCCTTCTGGGGCTCTGTGAGGCTTTATGCCATCACTGCTGAATGGCTGCTCTGTGAGGGAAACAGTGTATTGCAGACTGCCCTCTCAAGCCCACCTTTCCCATTTGAAATGCTGGGGTCTGAACCCCAAGCCCTGAATTAAGGTTGACATATGGGTGGTCCCCATGGCCCTTTAAGAAGAGGGGATGAGTTTGCCTTTTGGCTTTCCTCCAAGGTGTAGCCGGCCTTGTAAGGAAAGCCCTTGGGTAAACAAGCCCCAGGTGCCCTGCATTTTGATAACGAGTGCCAGGTGTCCTGCTTTGGGGATAAAAGCTGGGACCACTTGCAGGAAGAGTTGGAGTGTCTGTCTGTGAGGTGGATGCACTTCACAGAGTTTCCTGTTGGGGAAGGACCTCCTGGCTCTTCATGCAACTGGATTGCAGTCAGTTCTGCCACCTGCAAATGCGGGCTTTGTGGGGAGGCAACATGGGATCACCTCTATCATATGTAATCACCTTATTGTCCTGGTTGTCTCCCATTTTCTCTGTGGGTTACCTTGTGTCTCTATTTGTTCCATCTATCGCGGGTCATGCTGTGTCATTTCTGGGGTCGCTGGGGTTGATGTCTATTATTTGTGATCTGTCTGACTTATTTGTACCCCCAGCAATCCTCTATATATTGACCCCTTTATGTGAAATAGAACTTACTCACTGGATTGTTTTTCTGCTGCTGGCTGTGTCCTTTATAATGGGCCTACTAATTGGCAAAACACCATTTCCCCTATTTCCCAAGCCCCTAACCACCTCGGCCTCCCTCACTCATGCCATAGCTCCTAGCCCTGGGCTCTCTGCAGGCTCCTAAGCTCCAGCAGGCAGGGCCAGATTCTTGTTGACACTGCCAGCTTTTGGCTGCCTGGCTGTGGGGCTAAGGTACAGCTGTGTTTGGTGATGGCTGTTCCTGTTACTCCATGTGCTTGGCAGCCTACCAGCCACATGCCAGAGTGCCTGCAGGGAGCAGTGAGCATGAGGTGGGCAAACAAGTTGCACTATGGTTTGAAAGTTGTGTGGGGCTGGCAACTGGTGGCGAGTGAAACTTGAGGGCCCGGTGGTGTGACTCTCCCTTCTGGATCAGGCTTCTGAAACCCTGTTGCTGTTCCCTTCATTTTAAATGGTCATCACAGGGTAATGTCTAAGGACTGAAAGTGTATAAGAGAGCTTTTTACCTGCTCTAAACCAGCACCATTTATTCTCTTATACTTCAATCTCCTCTAGGTTCACCAGACACTCTCTCTAGACCTAACAGAAGTACTGAATGCAGTCATCTTCAGGAAGAAGAAGCCAATCCTACTGTCAGGTATTTTGCATCTGTTACAGGGATTTGAGTGGAAGCAGCTGCTAGTACCATGCTACAGGCAACAAGGGAGAACTGGTGACTATGGGATGGGTTATGCAGGGGGTGGTGGGGATCTGGAAGCTTTGGTCCATTTGGCTTTGGAAGTACGTAACTGGTGGTGAGAAAGGGCAAAAAAACCCCAACTGTCTAGAGTTCTCCTGTGTTTGGACAAACCTTCCTTGGAGGTTAGTAGTGACATCTGGAACTGTGCACGAACTGGGATAGTGTCTCACAGGGAGGAGACAAACAAGGGAACTCATGTTGCCATTCCTGCCTGCAGCTGTCAGCAGCTGCTGAGCAACTCCAGTGGGCCCTTTCCCATGCTATTGCACAGGCACCAACACACAGGGCAGGGGAGAGGAAAGCACTGACACAAACTAATAAGTGCCTCCCTGTCTAGTGAGCATCATGCAGTTCCTGAGAGCTGTCCTGCAACAGAACTTCTCCTCCTCTCTGCTGGTGATCATTGACCAAAACACAGCCCAAGGTGCTACGCAACCACAGCCACCATCACTCCAGGACACTGCCTTGCACCCCCTTGCCATGCAGCAGGTCTTCTCGCTTGTCATCAGTCTGCAGAACCTTTTGGTGCATGCCCAGTTGCAGGTATTTTATAAAACACGACTTTTGGAACACCACCAGCATTGTTGGTCTTCAAGCAGGTACACTAACCTGAGGAGAAACCACCCCACTGCAGAACCTAAGGGCCTGCCTTTTTTTTTTTTTCTCTTCTGCCTGCATTTTCCTCCCCATATGGGATGAGGAAGAAGGAAAATGCTCTTGCTGCAGCATGGCACAGTGAGAAGGAAGGTAAATCAAGCTATGCAGTACTCCCTGCTGCTGAATGGATAGCTGAAATTCTGTAATGATGACAGTCTCTGTTTTCCCATCTCCTGCTCTGTAGGGACACTACACCGATAGGGACAGAGGTGGGAAAAGTGTGACAAATCCCAGTCCCTTCCCCACACCCCTGGCAAGGTGCTTGGTGGGGTACATCAGTGTATATTTAACTTGCTCAGGTGATGTTGGGCTCCAGGGGATAGTACATCAGTTAAATGTAAACTTTCTCAAGCGATGTTGAGCTCCCACCTTTACTCTTTAGGGTCTGTTACCTAATTTTTTTTTTAGTCTCAGAATAAGTAGTTGTGCCTTTGTCTGGCTCTTCAACGTGACAGGTAATTTGCAGCATCTTGCATCCTGTGAAGGAGATGAAGGGTGCTATTTTTTTGTGCTTTATGCTCTTCAGATCCTGCCACTGTACAAATTTTCCTCTTGCAATAGCTCTTGACTCTTTTTTTGTCCTGTTTTTTCCCCCCTCTTGGTATTCCAGAAAGACTTGCTTCTCTCTCAAGCCGTAGTTGCCTGCCTGGAAACCTTAGTCGAATACCTGTATGTGAAGAACCAGGATGTTGGTGAGGTCTTCCTGCTGTTTCTTCTCCTGGGTTTCCCTCCTGCAGTGATTTTGAGCTCTTTGTTCTCCATCCAGTAGCACCCTGCAGCAGATGCTTAATGAGTTTATGTCCAATAAGAAAAATTATTTGTATGCCTAAAGTTAATCATGTGCTTTGTGGGATGAAATCACAGTGCCTGACTGCCCTGCAGGCATGAGCCCTTGCTTTGGCTCTGGACACCAAGACACTTTCTAGAAGGAAAAAAGTCATTCCCTACACTTCCATATGGAAAAAAGCAAAAGGTTTAGGAATGGAGGGAATATAGGAATAGTCTTTCACTTCCAGGCCAGTTGTAGCAAACCTTTAGACCATAACTACAGGGGAGGGAGCATCTGAATATGATGTGTCTTCCATGTGGACAGTTTTGGTCACAGTTTAGCCTTAAGGGAGGGGAAGGGGGAACAGGGTATTAGGCAGCCTTTAGGGAATGGAAGCTAGAAATTCTATATTTACAGGGGCGAATGCAGACCTCGGCTTCCAGAGTCAATGTCAGACCTAATGTATACCATGTTAGCAATATAACATGATATGACAGTGTTGTACAGTCAGGGGAGAGAATAGACCCTTCTGAATATTGTCAGCCTCCTGCCACAAAGTCCAGGTGCTGGCTCTGGCATCAAAATAGACAGCAAGTTCTGTATACCCTGACCTGTTCAGTCATTTAAGCACTGAGAGAGAAGGGGATGGAGTGAACAAACACCAGACAAAAGGGACATTGGTGGGAGAGAGGAAGTGGTTGAATAAAAATGTGATACTGCAGATGAATGACAGCCAGTAACTGCAGGGAGGCTATTAAAAGGCTGGGTTAAAAAAAAACCAACATGGCATGTTATAGGGAGGTTCTGCTGATTTGAGATTAAGCTAATGAAATGCTGCTTCAGCAACAGCTGAACCTGTCACTTTGGCTGCCTAAATTCTTGCTGTGGTGCAGAAGTTCACAATAGCAGTAACAGGAGTCTCCTTATTCCAAGCAGAATGAGGGTCATAGCTATGTTTGACTGAAAGATGCAAGAACACTGCAAAGAGTGTGGCCTGGACTCTACCTCTAGGAGTTGCCTTGTTTGAGGCTTTCTAAAACCTCTTGGTCCAGAGATTTTTCCAGATGTGCAGAGCAGGCTCAGTGCATAGTGCTGGTACCGTCTCATTTTCACCAGCTAGAAGATACCCCCAAAACTTTTTACATTATTTTTTAGTTTTGTTTTCCCATAGAGAAGATTCTTGTAGTGGCAATAGGGAGGTTATGTGACTGCTAGTGGAAGAAGGACCTTTCTGAAACTCTCCCAAGTTGCCATGGTGTAACAAGTTATATCAACTGACCTGTTGTGGTAGTCCATCCTTTGCAAGAAATACATCCTAACCTGCAATAAACATAGGTAATAATGCTTAACTTGAGCGTTCCATGAGAGTCTTCATGCTGTCATGGATAGTGACCCTTGAGCCTTATCTCTGTTTATCATATATGCTCTTTATTAAGAACATTTTCTCTGTTTGCATTGCTGCCATCAGCCTGGCTGGTCCCCGTAGTACACTGTCTGATGCAGATCCAGGCTTGATTTGTGCAGCTGATGTTATAGGTCTTTCTTCATTCCCCAAAGAGTATTCTGCAGCTAAATAAAAAACATGGTCAGGAAACTTGTGCTTATATTGAAACCAGACGGTATTATTTTTAAAACCGTGGGCTAAAGATATCCCCTTACTATTTTGTGTCATGTACCCTGGGAGAAGGTTTCTCTTCCTGTACCAGCAGAAAGATGGACAAAATGTTTTTTCTGCTTTAAAAAGCTATTAAGCTTTTGTTCTCATGACTAAACTCTTGTCTGAAGAGTGACAGATTAAAAAGCAAATAAGAACAGTGCAAAATATCCTCTTAGTGTTTCACAGTCTGAGGTCTAAAACAGAAAATTTGGGGTCAGTATTGAAGACTGTCCTTACCTGGGTCCAGCATGTCACTTGGCCCATTTTGAAGCTGTCTTTGATTGGCTTCTCCTTCTCTCTCAGCTCTCCATGCTGCTTCACAGCCCTGGCACCGATTCCTGCTCTTCACACTACTCAGTGGGGGCCAGAAGGCTTTTCTGCAGCCAGAAGTTCTCAGGCTCATGACTTTGGTGAGCAGGGGAGGGTGTTCTCTGTTTTTTCCAGTATGTTGGTACAGTGCATGTGGGTCGGTTATTGGAACTTACCCCCTATCACAGAATCACAGAATCACAGAATGTTAGGGATTGGAAGGGACCTCAAAAGATCATCTAGTCCAACCCCCCTGCCAGAGCAGGAATACCTAGATCAGGTCACACAGGAACATGTCCAGGCGGGTTTTGAATGTCTCCAGAGAAGGAGACTCCACAACCTCTCTGGGCAGCCTGTTCCAGTGTTCTGTCACCCTCACTGTGAAGAAATTCTTCCTCACATTTATGTGGAACCTCCTATGGTCCAGCTTACACCCATTGCCCCTTGTCCTATCATTGGATGTCACTGAGAAGAGCCTGGCTCCATCCTCATGACACGCACCCTTTACATATTTATAAGCATTAATAAGGTCACCCCTCAGTCTCCTCTTCTCCAAGCTAAAGAGACCCAGCTCCCTCAGCCTTTCCTCATAAGGGAGATGTTCCACTCCCTTAATCATCTTTGTGGCTCTACGCTGGACTCTCTCGAGCAGTTCCCTGTCCTTCTTGAACTGGGGGGCCCAGAACTGGACACAATACTCCAGGTGTGGCCTCACCAAGGCAGAATAGAGGGGAAGGAGAACCTCTCTCGACCTACTAACCACTCCCTTTCTAATACACCCCAGGATGCCATTGGCCTTCTTGGCCACAAGGGCACATTGCTGGCTCATGGTCATCCTGCTGTCCACCAGGACCCCCAGGTCCCTTTCCCCTACACTGCTCTCCAGCAGGTCAGCTCCCAACCTGTACTGGTACATGGGGTTGTTCTTCCCCAGATGCAAAACTCTACACTTGCCCTTGTTGAAATTCATTAAGTTTCTCCCCGCCCAACTCTCCAGCCTATCAAGGTCTCGTTGAATGGCAGCACAACCCTCTGGTGTGTCAGCCATTCCTCCTAGTTTGGTATCATCAGCAAACTTGCTGAGGATACATTCTGTACCCTCATCCAAGTCGTTGATGAAGATATTAAACAACACCGGTCCCAGTACCGACCCCTGAGGGACTCCACTAGTCACAGACCTCCAACTAGACTCCGTCCCATTAACCACAACTCTCTGGCTTCTTCCCTTCAGCCAGTTCATAATCCACCTCACTACCTGATCACCAAACCCATACTTTATCAGCTTATCTACGAGGATGCTGTGGGAGACAGTGTCAAATGCTTTACTGAAATCAAGATAAACCACATCTACCGCTCTACCATCATCTATCCACCTATCCACCTATCCATCTATCCACCTATGCACACACAATCTCAGATACTGCTGTGGCTTTGTCTGCAACTGTATTCATGCCCTATAATAATGATACTTTCAAGTGAACTTCCCTTCCACACCCTGCAGAAACAGACTGCTGTTAGTGAGCATGTCCTGTTCTGGTGTTTGTAGCATTTATTTATATTATCTAGGACCCCTGGGGATGAGAGGGAAAACCTGCAGAGAACGTGCAACTTCTGATCAGGGAGCATGCTGCGGCTCTCTGGAGAGCAGAGCTCTGCATGGCATCGCAGCTCATCTCCCTGTCTTTCACCTTACAGGCCTGACTTTTCAGGGCAGGGAGTTACTGCAACCTAGTACCCTGCTGTACCTGGGGCCTGTGAGCAAGAGAGAGAATATGGTCCTACTCAGCAGAAATACTGAAGATAAAGCCTTCATGGCAGTGGATGAGAGAAAAGAGTTACTAATGTGAACCTTCCGTCTCCAAATACATGATGGGCCTGTGAATCTTTGTTATTCTTATTTCACTTTCTAAAGGTTACCTAGTTTGTTTCAGTTCCTTCTTGACCTAAACCAAAATAAGTCTGGTTATAAATCAGAGCACCATCAACATGGATATTTGCACTTGTTCTATTAGAAGTGATATAAAAATCAGGCCTGTGGTTAATGTGCTGTAACATCCCATTACGTAGAAGTCTTTCCAGGAGATGAGCCACTGTTGGAGTCTGCGGGTCTTTCACTATTTAATGCCTCTATTTTATCATTTGTTCAAGTTTCTGAAATATCAAAGCAGCAATATTATTTCTCAAAAAGAAATTAGCCAGATTCTCCAGGAGGCAGCAGAAGCCAACTTAGCCGAGCTGCCTGAGGCCACATCTCATGCTCTTCACCTCTTCCTTTGTCAGGTAAGAGAGCAGTGACTGCCTTGGAAAATGAGAGGGGAATCTCTGGGGGATTGCTTTAGCCTTTGATGGGGAGCCATAAACTTCCTTCAGAAGGTTATAGTAAGATGAAGAAGAATCCTGTAGTTGCTAGCTCGGCCTACTGCCTTGAGGGATGTACACTGAAATCGGAGACTGATGCTGGCAGCTGCCTGAACTGTGTCACCATATTGGGCAACCCCTTGATTCTACCCCAGATCAGAGTCTGGCGGTCTAATTGCTCTGTGTGGAGACGAGGGAGGGAGGTATGAAGAAATAGGCCAAACAGTTTCCTGTTGGTGTGTAAAACATTTTTTCTTGTGACTGCTCAGATTCAGAGCAGTCATTGCCAGGTGGAGCCAGGGCAGTCAGGGACCATTCAGATCTTGCTGGAGCGCCTCATGGGACAGAGGAGCACTTGTGTGAAACATCAGGACATTGTGTATCCTTTGCTGGGCAGATGCCTTTGGTAGGGATGTGAGGGTGTAACAGAGGTAGAAGGGATACTTAATCCTTCCCTTGTTCCAGCTGAAGGCAAACAGAAGTGGAAAAACTCTGAGTGGTTGCTACACTTGGCTAACTTTGGGATGAAAGGCTTCGTCATCCCCAAATTTGAGAAGACAACTGGGAAATGAGGAGACATTTGGGATGAAAGATGGGTATCTCTGCTGGGATTGCATTCATCCATATGGCAAAGGTGATCTGATGAAAGGGGAGCAGGCCAGGCAGCCTGTGACTTCAAAGCAGTAACGATCCTTGTATTGATTTTCCTGGAGGATGAGCAATAACTTAACCTCTGTCTGTGTGCTGACTAGCACCAGTGTGCCTGTGAAGTCGTGGAAACCTAAAGATGACTTGAGCACTTTCAAAGTACACAGCAAATGTTGGGAAACTGCTGAGTACAGTTACCGAATTGTGTTCTGTGTGGCCTTAGAGTCCTCTGCTGAGAACTGAGTCCTCTTATCCATGGATGGGAGTTGGGGCCTGCTCCCAGATTGTTTGTGGAGAAAGAGGGAACCTGATGCAGCTTATTTCTCAAACTGTCTGCTTTTTTTTTTTTTTTTTGATGACGCCGCATTGCCTCAGACAGGTAGCAGTGACGGAAGTGGCCCTGGCAGTGATTTCCTGTCAGGGTGGGGACTTCCTCCACTGTGGGACACTGTCATCAGCCATGTGCAGGTTATGTACTGGGGGAGGTGTTTGTTAGCTCTGAGGAGTAGGTCGTCATTATGCTTACCCCCAGTGTGATTCTACCGCTTTGTGGTGGGACGCTCAGAGCACAAGTTATCCAGGTGGAGACCATCCAGCCCCATGAAGTTCCTCCCCACTGCCTTTGTTTGTCTGAGCAGGGGTGAGGGAAGGTGGGCAGGAGGTCTTGTTACATTGCTAAAGTGGCTTCTCTGGGTTTCAAATCTTGGTTGTTAGGAAGGGTTTGGGATACAGTCAAAGAGCAGCAGTGGTGGTGACCTGAATGGGATAGTCATGAACATGGAAGACAAAATCCTCTGGTCAGAAACAAGCTTTGACATCAATTTTGTCAAGAAAGGACTTCCTTCATGTTCACCCACACTGGTGTTTCTCATACGTGTTAGAGAGGTTTCAGTGGCTTGGGGGAGGGTTGGTTCCTGTCAGCGGTGTGCCTGCTGTAGGAATTCCCGTGGCATGCTGGAGTTTCAGTCATGCCTTCCCTTGGGTTTCCGCTCATGCTGCCAATGACAGATGTCTGGGCCGTGTGGCAGTGTCCCTTTCACACCTTGGAGACTGAAAGAAGACACGGTGCACACAGCAGAGGAACAAAGCGAGAATGGAACAGCAGACCCCATCCTGCCTTTTATTCCCCGTGAGCAGTAGAGAGAAGATGGACGAAGGAAGTTAATTTGTAGCTCATTTTCAGTAAAAAAGGTTTGTTGAAAATCAGTTATAAAGTTCCTGAAATGGCT